>BJCM01078106.1:0-11971 GCA_018326385.1 Flaveria bidentis
GACTATGACATGCCATAGCTCACATCCTTATCTATTACAAAAAGGATAAAGTACACAAAGTAGAAAGTTACAAACTCAAAACCTCAATGTACAGTTACCAAAAGCATGGACCTTTTCACCAACTCATGTAAGTTGGTGACTTGCAGAGATGCAGCGGAAAGGTGTCCAGCTTTATGGAATAGTACATTAGATAAAGCATGTTACTAAAAGTCTTAGGAAGAAATCTGTCTTCTAAGTTGAAGCTTCCGAAGACTTTGTCTCTGAGGCTTCGGAAGACTTCATTTTTTGCTTCGGAAGATATTGGTCTTGGCTTCGGAAGATTTCACACTTAGTATTTTTTCTATTTCACGTGTGAAACTTCCTAAGCTTTCTTCTTCAATGTACTTGTGTAGCATGGAAGATAGACTTAAGATGTTTTGGTTGCATCAGCCTTTTCATTAATCTCTACAATTGTGAATTCCCACTTCGTTCTCCAACAGTAGTAGATTCTGAATACGGGTATCTCTACTTGTTTTGTATGCTGAAAATTGGTCCTCCATTTCACTTAACTTTACTGTTTAACAAACTGCTGATGTATGCGAATGAAGGTATGCAATTGGGCTTATTCTAGCGATTGAACAAATGCGGATTGTTCAATCGTGCGACTAAACAAATGCCGATGAGTCAGACATCCGAATGAAATAATGCGGTTGAACAGTCCGAATGAGGTTCTCAGTCATACGAATGAAGGTACGAATGAGTCCAATCATGTGGTTGGAGAATGCGAATGATCTCAGTTGTGCGATTGAGCCAATCGTGTGACCGAACTTGCTGAAGTTTGATAATTCGTAGGTTAAACGTATTTTGGCCGTAAAAACTCGAATTTTAACAAACCCTAATTGCCGTATGCCGGAAAAACTAAACTTGAAGGTCAGGAAATGTCTAAGACTCCGTTAGACACAAAAAGATTGCATTTTTGATGAAAAAACATACTTTTTGTATCAAAACTATTGAATCAACACATAATCAAGAGCCATGTCTTTGATACCACTTGTTAGGATCTGGTATTTGAACGAAACACCAACTAATTAACGTGTTAAACCAAACCAAATAATGCAGAATCCTATTTGATTGGCGATCCAATCAGTGAGAACGCACGTAGACATAATAGTGTATTGAATCTAACGTCAAGAATCGATTAGGAATCGATCTACAGCGTTCTATGAACTTGGAGTACGAACTTAGAGGCTTTTGGAAGGCTAGGGTACGTCTGGAGTCGAAGTTGATTGAATGCTTAAGTTTTTTCATGAATTAAGTGGTATTTATAGGTTATGGTTGCTCATTCGGGCAACCGAACCATTAGCATGGTTCAGTCGTGCGATTGAGTCATACGGTTGGTCCATTCGCAAGACTGAGTGTTTAGTCGTGCGACTGAGCCATTCTTTTGTGACAGTCATACGACTGATCCAGTCTCTTGGTTCAGTCGTGTGACTGAGTCATTCGCATGAAGTTTTTCATGTGTATGGTCCATTAGCATGGGCCATTCGCATGATAACTTCATGTTGTTAAGTTTTGAATGTATTAAACATCATACTATTATTTATATTAAATCAATCAACCACAAACCTATATAATCAAGTCAATATGCGTTAAACAACTCATTAATGAAATATTAAACAAGACAAGTCACAATCAAATATTCTTATTTCATTAAGTACCCAATATTACATAAGTGCAAGACATTCAAGACATATTACATTAAGATCAGGATCTAGGTACATATATGTATCAACAAAAGTTGAGTGAAAAGGTTGAAGAAGGGATTTTTCTAGGATACAATATACCGAATCAGAGAGTTTATAACAACTCAACGGGTCAGGTAGAAGTGTGGAGCAACGTTGATGTACAGATATACACTACCCCTGCTGGAAAGGGACCCTTGATCATCCGCATTTGTATGTTGGTCATCCTCATTGGTTAATGCGGATGAACAAATACTTCTGTGCATTTGTCTGGTCCTCCGCATTGGCAAATGCGGAAGAACAAAGTTTTGTGCGTATTACTTGTTAGTCTTCCGTATTAGTTAATGCGGAAGAACAAACACTTGTCCGTATTTGTTATATGTCTTCCGCACTGACAAATGCGGAAGACCATACTTGGATTTTCTTCTATTCTTCATCCGCATTTCTTCTTGGACTTTTGGGAGTCCAACAAAGCAACCATCAACTCACCTATTGAATTGGCATGCATAATCCTTACAGGGTCCAACAATACTCCCCCTAAGGATTATGCAGCCTGTGTTCTTCAATGTTTGGGTAGTGATTAAGGTTTTGATGATTCTTCTGGGTCTTGTGGTGGTGTAAAAGGTGCTGCTTGAGCTGGATCCAAAATTGCCTTGATCAAGTTAACAAAGCCTTGAGCATCTGAAATTTTATCCTTGCTTAGTACATGAATCTTCATTGTGATCATATTATGAATTGCTTCAAGTGGTAGTTTCTTAAGTGAGATTGGTTCCCAAATAGACACGATAGATAGCCCATCCATGTGAATTAAATGAGAACCATCTACATCAACTTCTAGTTTGACAATGTTGCCCAACTGTAGAGGTGCCTTCTTCTTCTTCCTTTTCTCCCTTTTTGCACTAATCTAATCATAAGACATCTTTAATGTTTTGATACACTTTAGAAAGAAATGTAGATCTTCTTGACCCAATTTGTTTGATATCTCTCTGAAGTGCCTTGTTTATATGTAGTGGATATATTATTGATCTAGTAGTCTCACTTCATAGCCACTAAACAATCTGATTTCAGCACCTTCTTTACCTCCCCACTTCCTCTCTATCACCAATTCATAGGTCTTCTCATCATAATAAACATTTGAGATTGGTGTTGAGGAATGTGTATCGGCCACCATTTTTCTTTTAAATGATTCATTAGGTTTCACTCTAAGTTTTGGAAACATTACTTCTTCAGTTGGTTTTATCTGTTTCATCTCCAGAGGGTTCTTGAAAGTTTTGTCTTTTCTCTTACATAATGCTTTTAATGAATTGAAGTTGTTGGTTGTCTTGAACATTTTAAGTATATCTTCAAATTCATATCCTCTAAACATGGCATTATGGTTGATCAGCTCCAGATTAGCCAGTTCTTTCAGGTCATGAATCTCAAGTGCATTTACCAAAGCAGAGTACTCTGTAAAAAATTGCACTAGACCTGAGATCCTTTTAACCATAAACATATTCCATGAACTATTATACTTCCAAGCAATAATTTTCTGGCCTATATTGCCTTTTGGAATTGATACACCTCTAATCATCTCAACATTGGTCAACCCTTCCTGAATTTTCAGTTGAGAGGTTCAACAAACCACTCTGGATATTTGTGAAGAACAAGAGCCAGATAGTCTTGATCTTTACTTGTAAGCTTCATGTCTTGTGCAGAGACTCTTAATCTTGGCTTTTGGTTGAGCACTTCTTCTTCTAACTTCTTTAGCTTTTCTTTCTTTTCATTTATTAACCTAAGTGTTGCAGCTCTTAGTGAGTTAGTTTTCATGTTTGCCAATTTTCTTTTGGTGAAGCCTTGACTAGTGAGGTAATCCTTTATTTCCCTATCAGTCATGTTATATGGATCATGAAGTAAAGGTTGAGGAGTTTGAGATTGTGTCTTCATGACAGACAATTTTGACTTTTGAGCTTTGGGTGCAGTAGACTTCTTATAATTTGTTTCAATCATGGGGTCTAGTAATTTGTTGACCTTCTCTTCTTCTACTTTCATGCCTTCATTTGTCATGTTGAATACTTCATCAGCATCATACCCGTGATTGATCAGGAACATGGGTTTTATCATCAGGTCATCTGTTTGTGCTTTTAGTAACATTTCCTCTACAGATATTTCTATTTGCATATGACTATCCACATGTATAGCCTTTTCAGCATCATTACCCCCTTCTATTTCTCCTTCTTCCAAATCAATAACAACAGCTTGTTTCCTTAGTTGAGCGTCAACTAGCTCATGTTCTTCAAGGAATTCAGCTATAGCTGCCAAGCTTCTTGGATCATCTTTCTTACTTTTCTTCATATTCTCTTCTTGAACCAATGGTCTTTTGCCCTTAACCATGTTAGAAGTGAAGGACCAGAAGAGGATTTAGGTTTTTCAATCTCCTCAGGCATTTTTCAGCCTTAATTTGTACTTGTTCCTGATCATCAGCTTCTTTTTCTTCCTGTTTTTTTTTACTTGTATGTCATAAGTGATACTAGTTTCCCATTTTTGACTGATCTTGGACTTTTAATGCTTCCAAGAATCTGCATATGCTGAGATACTATGGTATAACTTTTGCACAAACACCTGTGTTTTCTTTTTGTTTTGTTTTGAATTTCTAAGAAAGTAATTTAAGCTATTTGACCAAAAGTGTAGACTTACTCAAAACTTTTGTTGGGATCATATCAATCTTACATTACACATGTGCATCCTTTATGATAAAATGTACATATTTATGAACTTGATGATTGAAGGTATGTCTGTCCTGTTAAACTCATACCAGGTTGATATTTTGATGCAAATGCTTTTTATCATATTTTTGGTTGATTTAATTATTCAATGTGTACCTCACACACACAAGCATGGAATGATCTACCATACTTATACAATGCATGGTTGAACTTTTTCACATCTTTCCTTAACAGGTTACTTAAGTTATGATAACTCATTTTCACTGATCCTTATTAGGATTCTTTTACATTGATCCTTTTCATGTTGATCCACATTGGGATTCTTTTCACTTCACTTTGGAAGGTGATCCATGATAGGATTCTTTTGTGCATTCACTTGGAATGTATTGCTTTTGTAGATTCATCCAATTTGGATGTGTTCCTTATTGGGAATCTTTTGGATCATTACATCTGCACTATATGCTTGTTTCATCAGGTCTTTGCTTAGAAAAACAAAGTTGAAACTTGATGTAGGTGAAAGAGATTCATAAAGTATCATTACCTGGTGTGTTTAGGTTGCTACACACACATGCACTCATATAAGCCAATGCATACATGTACTTAGTGATGAGTGTTTCATTATTAAATAAGATTTTAGTTCATCACTGCATGTATCTTCTCTTCCAACTTAAGCCTACCAACATATCTGGTAAGTCATGACAGTATTGCAATTTATGAAATTTAGCATAGTGAATGATATAAGAATTGTAATTATATCGTTTCCCAATATTCTTTTCTTCCTTTAACTTGAATTTTTTTTGTTTTTCTAGTCTTTTTGATGTTTAGTTTTATTTTACTCAAGATTAATCATACCAATTGATTGCAGTAGGTACACAAACCTACTAGGTTCAAATGCCTTTATGAATAATTTAGCTAATTGATTCTCAGTTGGAACCTGAATCAATTTGATTAGCCCCTTTTCAGCATAGTCTGTCAAAAAGTGATATCTAATTTCAATGTGTTTTGTTTTTTAGTGCTGAACTGGGTTATTGGTTATGAAAACAACTATTGTGTTGTCAATATGAATTGGTGTGTGCAAGAAGTTAAAACCATAATCAAGCATCTGGTTTGAATCTTGAGAACTTGAAAGTAACAGGCTGATACCTAAGTACAATGCTAAAAAGAAGGTGTATGCCCTATTGACTCAGTCGATACCAAAAGATATCTTTCATCAATTTTCTCAGAACAAACATGAGAAAAAGCTATGGGAGGCTATGGAGAAAAGATATGATGGGAATGCAACGTTAAAGGCATTGAAGGAAATGGCTCTCAAAAAGGAGTTTGATAACTTCTCATCAATCGGGAAAGAAAGCTTGGATGATATTATCGACAGATTCTACCATTTAATCCATGAGTTACACACTCATGGGGTAAGCATGTCTATGGAAGATAAAGTGTCAAGATTTGCTAATGGTTTGCTGGAGAAATGTGACTCTTTTGTGTCTAATATGAGATAGAACAATATACTTGCAAAGTTAGACATAAATGACTTCATCCTGAAATTAAGGGAGGAGTAACTGAGGATGAAGTACAGGTCACAAAAAGGATCCTACAACCAAAATCCTTCACATTATAATTCATCACCCACTACAACTAGTATAGGAGCACCACTTCAAACTGCCTTTGTGTCTAGTTCAACAGCTCCTTCCCAAAGAACTACTTCAGGATCAGAAACGTCAGGGTTATCTTGCACCAAATATATAGTGCCTCAAGCCAATGCTACTAAGTTGAAGACCGAGAATCTCGGTAATACCACTGAGGAAGATGCAAAGGAGCACATGGATCTTCTAGCAGTTGTTCATTCCTATGATGGTCTTGTTACAAGGAAGATTGGAAACTACCACTGGAAGATGAAGATTATAAGCAAGTAAATGAAAATGAACTAGAGAGAATGGATATTATGTAGCCCTTGGTGAGTGTTGTCTGAAGGGTAAAAAGGTATGTGAAAAAGACTGGATAGAATTTGGTAGCACAAATGAGACAAACTTTGGTTTTGACAAAACCAAAGTTAACTACTTTAATTGTGTTGAAAAAAAGGCATTTCAAAGATGAATGTGTATAGCCCAAGAAAACAGGTAACCGAAATCCATTCTCAACCTTAAACCATCATGACAAAAACAAGAGTGGAAATACCTCGTCAAGCAAAGAGACAAATGCCTTGACCGCTCAAGGTGACGAAGGGCAGGACTGGACCTTCAGTTTTGTGTCTCAGGGTGAATAAAACATTGCTTGTGTCGAGGGATTGGATGACGGATCTGCAAGTGAAGGTGAAATCACAGTTGAACAAGTAATTTCACATAAAGAAGAAGCTATGAATATGGTAAATCACCTGATTGAAGAAGAACTCAGAACGACATATTCAGAATCTTCAGCATCCGAAGAGTCAAATTCTGCATTGATGGCTAATTTAACTAATTCTTCAGAGGTAAGTACAAAAGATCAACTTTTTGAAAACCATGCTTGTAATGAATGTAACAAATTTAGAGAAAGCACTAATTTGAAATTTGCTAGGTTATTAGACCACAATGATAGATTAGTAAATGATTTACAATTGTGCATAGAAGCAATTCGTAATTTGAAACAAAATGAGCACATTTATAAAGAAAAAATAGAACTTCTAGGTAAACAACTACGGGCACCACACCTTTGGTCACGGTACCTATTGTATGCAGCAATGGTTCTATGCAAATGGTCAATCACAAAGAAAGACCCCAATGTGCATCCTCCCGGGGTAGCGAACCCACACACCGTTGGGCTAACACCTTTCCATGGTGTGTCCCTACCTACAAGGCTTGCAAGACTTTATTTACATTCATCATTCATTAATGAATGCATTCATCATGTTGCTCTATTCATTATCTTCCACTTTACGTTACATAATACTTTCATTTCATTCATTAACGTAACACGTAAAGCCACGAGAAAGATAAACATACATCATAAGGAACATAAACATAACATTCAGTCATCATTATGCAAGGCATCATACATACATAACACACATCATGCATAATCATACAACATCATACATCATTATCATGCATATGCATCAATCATACATTATAACATACCCATCATAACATCTTTGACCTCAAACCATCAACTTACATAGCCTCGGGGAATCTCCCAAGTCAAAGCCTATATTTCACCCTCTTTCCTAGACGTCAGAAAACAATAAAAGTGTTCATCCACATTTACTATACTTCATCCAATTTTTCTATAGTTCATCTGCATTTGTCTTACTTCATCCGCATTTGTTCCTGTTCATCCGCATTTACTATAGTTCATCTGCATTAACTCTACTTATCTTCATTTCCCATACTTGGTCACTGTTCATCCGCATTTCATCCATTGCTCATCCGCATTGACATACTTAGTGGTTAATGCGCATCTGCATTAACTGTCAACTGCATTGACTTATCATGCTCATCCGCATTGACTTATCAACAATTAGGCAGATTCTAAAAAATAACTTATGAGCCTAAAACATTAGATTTCAATTCCGAATCAACCTCCGTCATGTTCTAAGCTGAAGTTTTACCTTCTAAGCCTTAGACACACCATCATACATCATCAAGCATGAACATAGTCACACATCACAACATAACATCAACATACACAATCAAGCATACTGTCCGAAACCCAGTTTAATGAAAACGTACATTCATGCATTTCCGACCCCAAAATCAGTTAAAACGTGTAAAAAGGGGGGGGGGGTTCTAGAACTCACCTTTGAAGCTCCTGAGTATGGCTTCTTCCAAACTCATTTGCAAATTGAATTCAACCGCATAGAAACCCACTAAAACATACCCCAACACATACAAACACACATAAGCATAAACTCGAGGATATAACTAGTCAAGAGCATCATAAAACCACGAATTCTTACCTTGAATTCGAATTCTTTCTTGTTCTTCCTTCAAAACCCAGAGTTCTCTACTCTCTTGCCTTCTCTCTCTAAAATATCCGAGAAATGGTGATGTGTGTGACATATGGGTGGCCATACCACCTTTTACACCCACTTTTCAAACATTTTGTCTTTTTGGACACCTTTTACCCCTAGACTTGGGTTTTATTTCTTTTCCTTTTTTTTCTCACTTTATTCTTCAATCTTGTCTTTAAAAAAAATAACCAGGTGTTACAAGTCCACCCCCCTTATATAAGTTTCATTCCTGAAACCTGTTATTCCTCAAAGAGTTGTGGGTAATGTTGTCTTATTTCTTCTTCAGTCTTCCAAGTAGACTCAGATTCCTTCTTATGATACCATTGTACACACACAAGAGGAACCACTTTATTTCTCAGCCTCTTCTCTTTTCCATCAATGATTAGCACTAGTTGCTCTACATAAATGAGTCGTTCATCCACTTTGATATCCTCTAGTGGAACAATTATATCTTCATCTGCTAAACACTTCCTTACATGTGATAAATGGAATGTCGGGTGAATTCCACTTAACTCATATGGTAATTCCAGTCTATAGGCCACTTATCATACTCTAGTAACGATTCGGAAGGGCCCTATATACCTTGGGCTAAACTTGCCCTGTTTTCGGAATCAGATGATACCCTTCCAATGTGAGACCTTCAAAATAACCCGGTCACCCACTATAAACTCAAGCAATTTGCGTTGTTTATCAGCATAAAACTTTTGTCTATTTTTGGCTGCCTTCATGAAGGTTTTGATCTTTTCAAGCTTCTCAGTTGTAACCTCGATCACCTCAACGCTCCCTAACTCTTTATTGCAAATATCACCCCAACAAACGGGTGTTCTGCATCTCCTACCATATAGCATCTCATAAGGTGGCATACCAATGCTGGCATGTTAGTTGTTGTTGTATTTGAATTCAGCTAACGGTAAGTGGTCATCCCAACTTCCCCTAAAATCAATCACACATGCAAGAAGCATGTTCTCCAATGTTTGAATGGTCCTTTCTGTCTGACCATCAGTCTGGGGATGATAAGTCGTGCTAATATGTAACGTCATCCCCATGGCGTCGTGGAATTTCTTCCAAAATTTGGATGTAAACCGGGTGTCACGATCAAACACAATAGACACCGGAACATCATGACGAGTCACATTTTCTTGATTAACAAATCAGCCAACCTCTCAGATGAATATGTCTCGCGGATCAGTAGGAAGTTAGCACTCTTCGTCAAGCGGTCAAAAATCACCCGTATAGCATCAGACCCTTTCGGAGTACGCGACAACCTCGTAATGAAATCCATGGTGATGTGCTCCCACTTCCATTCCCGTATATCCAAAGGTTGAATCTTTCCATACGGCTTTTGATGCTCGACCTTCACTTGTAAGCAAGTAAGGCACTTACTCACATACTCTACCACATCGCGCTTTATACCCGACTAATCTTTCATCATATCTTGTTACATTTTCGTAGCACCGGAATGAATAGAGAATCAAGTCTTGTGAGCTTCATCCATAATCTTCACCCGTAGATCCCCAAAACGAGGAATCCAATTCGTCTAAACCAGGTTCAAACACCAAATGTGTTTTCACCCAACTCCGCGACCAGACCTCTCATTCTTTTAGAGTTAAGATGATCTTCTTTCAATGCCTCATCTTGAAACTCTCTGACTTGCTTCACCACATCTGAGGTCATGATCAGCTGATATGCTTTCACTTGAATTGGCTCGGGCCTCTCTTTTCGAATAAAGGCATCTTCCACCATGTTAGCTTTGCCCGAATGGTAATGGATCTGGCAGTCATAATCCTTTATAAGCTCCAACCATCGTCTATGCCTCATGTTCAAATCTTTCAACTCAAAGAAGTAATTCAAACTCTTGTGGTTAGTGAATATGGTGCACTTTCTCCCATACAGATAGTGCCTTCAAATCTTTAGCGCAAAGACCACAGCTGGTAGCTCCAAGTCATGAGTAGGGTAGTTGACCTCATGAACCTTCAACTATCAGGATGCATAGGCTATAACCTTCACTCTCTGCATTAACACACACCCCAACCCCGAGTAAAAGCATACGAATAAACCACCAGATCTTCACTTCCATCGGGTAATGACAGAACAGGAGCTTGAGTCAATCTCGTCTTCAATTCTTCGAACGCCTTCTCTTGAGCTTGACCCCATACAAATTTCACATATTTCTGGGTCAACTTGGTTAGTGGAGAAGCACTCTTGGAAAATTATTAAATGAATCTTATGTAGTAGCCCGCCAAAACCAAGAAACTACGAATCTCGGATGGTGTCTTTGGAGACTTCCATTGCATCACTGCCTCCACCTTTGCCGGATCCACCATAATCCCATCAGGATTCACCACATGACCTAAGAACTGAACTTCGCACAACTAGAACGCACACTTAGATAACTTAGCGTATAGATTCTCCTTTCTCAGCGTCTCCTGAACCTCCCGAATGTGACCAACATGCTCTATCTCGCTCTACGAATAAATCAGAATATCATCAATGACACAATCACTGATTTATCCAACATTGGCCGACACACACGGTTCCTCAGATCCATAAAAGTAATTGGCGCATTGGACAAACCAAATGACAGAACGAGAAACTCGTAGTGACCATAACGCATGTGAAAATCTGTTTTAGGGATGTCCTGCTCCTTCACCTTCAACTGTTGGTAGCCAGATCAAAGGTCGATCCTTGAAAACCAACTGACACCTTGAAGCTGATCGAATAAATCATCTATTCTCGGTAAGGGGTATGGGTTCCTTACTGTCGACTTGCTCAGCTCGTGTTAGTCAACACACATCCTCATACTACCGTCCTTCTTCTTCACAAATAGAACTAGAGCACCACAAGGAGAAATACTCGGTCTAGTAAATCCCTTATCAAGTAGCTCTTGCAACTGCTCCATCAACTTTTTGTTAATGCAAGAAGAAATACGAAAGACATTCTGCTAAGGAAAAGAACAAGTGTTGTTTTCCGCATTTGTTAATGCGAAAGACATAACACTAATACGGACAAGTATTTACTCTTCTGCATTGACTAATGCGGAAGACAGTGCTAATGCGGACAAGTATGTACTCTTCCGCATTGACTAATGTGGAAGACTAAAAGTTAATGCGGACAAGACTTTGCTCATCCGTATTGACAAATGTGGATGATCGAAGAAATGCATATAAGTATTTGTTCATCTGCATTAACCAATGCGGATGTCTGCCTATAAATAGAATAGATAACCTTGTACCTGAGGTGACGACTGATAGACATAGAGAATTTTTGTTGTAATTATTCTCTGTAATCAATCAACTTACATTTATATAATACAAAAGCATTTATGAGTATTTTTCTTGCATTGAATGTTCTTTGGTTGTTTGTTTCCGCCATTCAATCGTTGACTTGATTACCATATTCGATTCACAGTAAGAATATCAATCTTACTCAACCCAGTCAATTGGTATCAGAGCTTTGGCTCTTGATTCTCTTTCAGATCTGTGCATGAACTGAATAGAATTCGATTGATCTGGTAATCGAGTTGCTAGTAGTGGATATCATTATCTCTACTTAGTAAACAACAAGAA
>BJCM01078108.1:0-10264 GCA_018326385.1 Flaveria bidentis
TGGGCGGCCATGCCTTCTTTTAACACCCACTCCCAGTACCATTTGTCCTTTCTACACTCTTAGTCCCTCATCTTGGTTTAACTTTACATTTGCTCCTTTTAGTATTCCTTTATTGTTTTTCTCTTAAATTTCCGGGTGTTACACTGTGAGTTTTCGACAGATAGACTAGCTTGCAGGGAGCTCTACTCTTCGACCTTCTGTTTGGATGGGCAAGTGAAAATCATGTTTTTTTAGATGATAGATCTTACATGAGTGTCCTCTTTTGATGCTCTTAAAAACAATAGTTTTGTTATGGGTCAGGCTGCGCTGAAGGATTAATCGGGCAAAGTTGCTAAAAACAAGAAAACTTGCTTAAAGACTCAACATGTGTTTATACCTTTTGCTTTTGATACGTTTGTTTTTCTCACCCCATAGGTTGTGAACCTTTTGAACAGGGTTCAATGGGTTGTGAATAATAATTTGTAAGTCTCTAAATCTTAAAGCTTTATATTTAATAGAACTGATATTGTTATCCAAAAGAGGGTTGTGATGTAACTTGTTGGTCGTTTACCAGATACTTTATTATAAACTTTTAATACCAAACATGAATATTGCAGAAATAAAACCCCTACCAATTAACAAACATATAAAAATAGAAGTACTTATTATTACTTATGATTCTATCTTTATCATATCTCTTAAAATATTTAGACACCAGGTTCATCAAATTATTAATTAGTAGTTTACCATTTTATGACTAAGATAACCGAACTTCTCTAGTTAGGAACATATTATTAATATTAGCACAAAGAGAGTTGATCAATAAAAAATAATATTTTTATATATAATTGCAAAAGAAAATCTTTAAAAGTAGAAATAAAGTCTCTCTAAAAGTAATAAAAAAGACCCTAGAAAAAGATAAATGAGAATGATTGGTATATAACTACTTAAATCTTGTGAAAAAAAAACCTAACTGAATGTGGTGGAGGCGCACACGCACAACACCTTATCTCTACTTATCCTTTAACCAAATGCATCCCACTATCGATGGTCATCATCCAAAAGTAACCATTTATTTATGATAAACAAACTTTAATTGGGAAATAATTCTTCAAGTCACTTTTGAATAATCTTTATCCATGGTAACACTTTAAAACGTTAAAAATTATTAATTTGATTTAGCTAATTAAACTCGTGTTAAAATAATTACTATTAGAAAAAGAAGTAGCAAAATGAGTTCATCTGTTATATTTGATATTAGTGTCGTTAACTCATGGAGGTGAGAACTTGACGTAGGCATCGGCGATAGTAGTGGTAGTTGTGGCGGTTGAAGCTGTGGCAAAAGTGATAGTTTAGCTGCTGGTGGTGGTGATAGTCGTCGATCGTGACGAACAATATAACCCCTAACCCATTTCACTACGTTTTGAGTTACCAAGTTTTATAAGAATTATTTATTTTGACTCGTATTTTTATAGACCAGAGTTAATTCATCAAACGAACATAAATTAATAAAATAAGTATAAATGGAAAATAGGTCATGATTATTAGGAGTATTTTTCAAACTTTCCAAAGAAATTATGTTAAAAGCATGTGAAATTTCAAAACAAATACCTTTATCTTTGCAACTAATCTTATTTTTTAACAATAAGCTTTACTAATCATACCGGTCAATTTTTATGTATATGTTTTGTTTTATCATTGTTTTTTTAGTCTAATAGTCGTTAGTTTGCATCGTTAAGTTAGGTCTAATGTTTATCATATGAGGGTAGTTGTTCAAAAAACCATCTAGGTGTCACAATCCAAAAACGAATCAACATACTAGGAAAATATGATCGGTAAAAGGTTAAGACCGTCGAGTAAAACCTCAAACAATTTTTTTATGTTTTTATCATCACCTTTTTAAAACTAATTTTATAAAGTTGTCTAGTTTCATATGATTACATTTAAAAAATACACTTAATATATAAAAATTAGAATACAAGACGTGTAATTATTTAGGAAATATAATTAGTAAAATGTTGAGACTAATAAATAAAAACTCAAACAAAATTTAAATATTTTTACCATCACTAATCTAAAGCTAGTTCTAGGAAAAAAATATTATATCACATGATTTAACTATCAATAGTGCTACTTTTATAAAAAATTATCATATGAAATGGTGTACATGATAATATGATTGTGGATCTAAATTATTTCATGCAGCAAGCATTCTAATTTTCCTATATTAAATTTATTACTGTCATAGATACAACCATTTTTTTTTCATAAAATTAGTTAAAAAATGATTATAAAATAATATATAATTTACTCTTTATATTATATTAAAATAATTTGTATTATTATTCTTATAAAAGAGATTAAAGCACCGTAGTGGTAGGGGAATAACCGTCTGTTAGATGAGATGAAATTATGAAAACGAAGGGAGATCAGTGTAAGAGTTGGAGGAGGAGAGACAATGATTGTCGCTTTTTAAATAAGTTGATACTTCTTTATATTTTCTTTATGTTTCATATTGATATATAAGATATTTATTCTAATAACATTGTAATTTCATCATCTTTTCAATATGAAATTACTTAATATAGATTATTAATAACGGACTAAGATATTGCTACACCCATAACATGTATACACTCGCGACTCGCCCTTTGATTAGAATCATTCGCCCCACAACAACCAATATGGGTCGTATTGGTTTGTCCACAATCACATTAGTCAATTCATATTTTCAACGACACGTGAACCAATACACGGACCGTAAGTGACTTACGAGTTCAAGTGGAAACGATTCATGAAGGATTATAATGACTCATTAAATGCTTAGGTAAACACCATGTGAAGGTCCTTACAAACCTTGATTTTTTCCCAAATTAATTGACTAAGACATATTATTTCTAGAATTTTGTATTTTTTTGAGTAATTCCTCAACAAATGTGTCAAATAATTGACGTGATGTAAGACCATATACGAATTTACTATAACCAATCATATTTAAAATGCTTGACGTTACAACAAATTTAATGAAAATACAGTCTGGTTGAAAAAAACAAAAGAAACAGAAAGCATCTAAAAATGATAATCTTCAAATGCAACTGTCATTACTAACAACATTCTAACACCATTAGATCAACGTGAACAAAGCAACAAATCATAAGCTAAAAAGAAAATTTACACCATTGCTCCCAATCAATCTCCCCAATGTTGCCCCTTATTTAAGCCATAGCCCATAGGAATGAGGATGCTACTATTTATGCCAAATTCTTCCCTTCATTAAGATAGTTACTTAACTTTAACCGTTCAGATAACACTCTAACAAGAAATATACAGAGTTATAAATATTATTTTTGGGTCATGTTTAAGATTGTTTATTTTAATTGAAAAAGTTTTTTGATAAAAGAGATTTATTTGAAAAGTTTTTTGAAAGTTAATAAATAACTTCCTCCTTACTTTATAAAACCTCTTTTTGTTCTATATAAAAAATCCATTTGAAAAGTTATTTAAAATTGTCAAACATTTTTTATGAGTTATTAATTTTTAAAAAATTAATAAGTTAAAAATAGGTTATAAAAGCAATCGCAAACGCTCACTAGATGTACTAAAATGGTTTAAACCGTTTTTTTACATGTTATATATGAATCCAGTTTTGATTAATGTCTTATCATTATTTGCATTAAAACATGATATATATTCTTAGAAATAAAAGTCAAAATTAGAAGGAATTAAATAGTCAACAAGGGAGGATAGGAATCTTGAACTTGAAGGGCATCATTTTGTTTGGTGATTTGGATATGAGATCTCAAAAGATTTTTGTCCCCACAATAATTTGAGAAACTGACAGTGACACCAGACAATATCTCATGTGTTAAAATACAAAATAATTTCTATGTACTTTGTATTTATCGAACATTATTTTAATCTGTTATTAATGCTTGCATACTTGTGTCGTTAAACTATATTTTTACTATTTAACCTTTTAAATGAGAAATGTACGACTATGTTTCAAATTATATGTATTATTTTAATAGGGTTGTTTTTCAATGGTAACCGCATCCCGGCCCGCTTCAAAGGAAACCAGTTACTGTGAAAACTTCTAGCTCAAATGCTTAAGTTTAAATGACGTTTGGTTGAAAGAAATAAAATAAAATTCAAAAAATAGTATAAATTTTAAATAAAATTATGTTTGTTTGGGTAATAAAATATAAAAAACCAAAGGGAATGTTTTTACTTCAAATTCTATTGGTTGTGAGATTTCAAATTTCTCTATAGGTGAAAGGATTTTAAAATCCTACAACCAAAAGAATTTGTGGTGAAACATTTACGTTGGAATGATGTTTATCATGGTTAAGTGGTTAACTTTAATGTATTTATAAATGTGTTTAAGTAGAAGAAATTATATGGAATAAGTTAACTACGATGATTTGGTGTTTTATAGATAAAAGACAATGATTTGATGTGGCTTGGAGAACGCATATTGATGATAAAAGAAGATCATGATAGATGACGTGATAGAGAATTTAATTACGAGAATGTGACCGCAAACCGGAACAAAAACATAAATGTATAAACATGGTGGTTCTAGAAAAATCTCATGTACCTAAATCAAAAAGATCTCAGTAAACTATATTATGTAGGGAAATGTATAAAAACAAAATCAACATATCTCATGCTTTTGTATATAAGTTGGCACTTAAAATAATGAAAATGATAAGGATGTTGAACTAAGATCTACCAATTAATGAAAATATAGAATCAATCGACCAAAATAGAAAAACATAAATGAGTCAGAGTGAAATTTTGTAATGGAACAAGAAGTTATGAGACTAGTAGTTTATACACCCAAAATTTTTAAATATATTTTTATATAAACAAGCTTTTGTTTGAAAACGTGAATCTAAACATCAAATTAAAATATATAAAGTAAATTTGGTGGCACAAAATTTTCACAAAGACCTAAATATGATTACGAGGAGACATATACTAGGAATAGATGCAATGACTTTTAATATCATAATAGTCTAGTAATATAAAGAGAGGATTAATTTACCCTCTAATATTATGATTCATGATACTAAAAATTACAATTCATGATACTAAAAATTACACTGCTAAAAAAAGGTGATATAAGTTCTTAAGAACACTATGATTACTATATAAAGATTAAAATCCGGATATGTTTTGTTTATATGTAATTAGAACTCCTCATAAGTTTCGTATGAAATTTAGAAGCTTAAATGTTATTTAAAATGAAAGACTTTGATAAGACTAGATATAATCTTAAGTTACAAAATAAACAACTAAAGATGAAATACCATTACCCAAGGTTTGGCAGTTCGCTAACACCTTAAAAAAACGCATATTCCCATATTCTAAATGGAATACTCATATCTTTGGAATGGAATATTAATCGTGGACCATCAAGCCAACTTGTGGTGGTCAGCAACCACCTTGGCAGACCGTCACCACAAACCTTTAACGGTCCGTTATGAAACCCAATTCCTAGTTTCGAATCTCTACCACGGTGGACCATTAAGAAGGGCCATGACGGTCCGTTATGGTCCATGAATTACAAATCCTTAGGAGGTTTTCATTTTAACTCGCTCCATTTACATTTCCGATCCCTATACTCGTATATCAATTTGTCCATTGGACCGAGGGGTCACAACCCATATCTTCATTCAAGCTAAAATGTTAACTTGGAAGGAACTCATGTTCAGCTAAACACTTCTAGCTCCATGTGTGATTTAAGTTCTCTAGTACATATCATAAACTTTATTAACATTTTGAGTGGTGTATATTTCTATTTTGTTTATCACTTTAACTTGTGATGAAGCTTACTTGATCATTGATGAATTATATAGATTTTGGCATATTTATGTTTATGTATGGTATATTAATGACTATACTTTAATGAATATGTGTGTTTATGACTCTTGACTAACATGTATTAGAGCTTGTAAATGTTTAATTATATCATGTTGGAAAACCATATGTGTTAGATATTGTTCATGAAATTATATGTCTATATGTAAAACCATAGCATTTAATTAGAATTGGTGAGGGAATTCTTAAATATTCATGAAGCATATATGTGCATCGTTATACATATGTTTGGAACGACTATTTTGTTCTTGACATATCTAGGGTTGGTTAGTGAAAAGCTAGTTTATATAATTGTGCTTGATGTCATAAGTTAAAAGGAGTGCATGTTAATACTTACTTTAATGAACTTGAGATGGTTAGTGCGTTTTTCATGTTTATGTCCCAAAGAGTTGTTAGATTAATCTGTCATGGATAAGAAGCTAGTTTAATCTTTATTATATTAACATTATTTTGTCATGTTGGTTTGCTTGAATGATTTTGAGTTGCTATAGTATAACATCTTATTATAGCTTTCCAAAGAACATATAAATGTCCTTGAGTCTTGCGACTTATATGATTTATTTCATCACTATTAGCTAAGTAAATTCATTGTCATAATGATACCTTCTTGATTGATTGTCTTCGATATCTTTTGGTTTAATTTGTTTACATATTAGTTATAATTAAAATTATTTTAATTTATTTACATATTATTTATAATTAAAATAAACAATAGTCTTTGGTGTTTGGCGAAACAATTATAAAGATTTATTGTTAGGAGATATTTTGTTTTTGTACGATACTCGGTTCTTACCATTGCTATGCTATTACTATTTGATAGACACCTACTTAGTATGTGTACTGTTGTAAACATTAGTGCTAGTCAGCGATTATCGTCCACAAATCTTATTGATTTCACATAATTGAAGGTTATAATCGGTAGTCGATTCTAGTTGGAAAAAACAAGAACATATCGATCAAAATTGATCAAATTTCTATGAAAATTTGCTCAAATTTTGGTAAATATACCAGTCAAAATATGTTAATGTTTGAATTTTTTAGGTTTATTTCTTTATATCTATACGCACACACATATATAACACACACACATACACACAGACATATATATATATATATAGTTGGAATTTTAGACACAAAATAATTATATTTATATACTTTTAATATAAATATTTATTTATTTGTTGGTTTAAGTTTTCTTTTTGTAACGAACTATACCGTGTCCAAACTGAAGCTAAGATGAATTAGATATCGATGTTTAAAGTTGAGTGGTCGAAATGAAGTAAATGAAACTTGGTTGAATATAGTAGGAAATTGTTGTAATTTATTGCGTAATGCTAATAAAGCAATGTTTTGATTAACATGGATGTTTTATGTTTTGACCAAGTTTTTTAATAAATATTATGAATGTTTATTATGATTCATAATTTTTATTAAAATTAGTATTAAACATATCATGAATAAAATAAGAGTTTTTATTTGGTCTCATAAAACAATTCATAAATCAAATGGAAGTTTTGGTTGTGAATCATAAAACTCACATTATTGTGAAATCTTTAGCATGAGTATATAAACAAACTAATGATGTGGAAAAAAAAGAAAAAAAATTATTCTCTTTACATTCAACAAGTTTATAGAAATTTAGAAAGCAACACTCTTTAAATTGTTCTTCATAACTATTATCTTTAACATTTTTTCACATAACATCATAACACATAGTTTACCCGGTGATCTCTCAGGCTGAAGCACTCTCTGGCCGTATAGACTGCTTTGGTTGTTGTACCTGGGAGACAGACGTGTTGTCTTGAGTAGAGACGCGAAATTTGTTTTAAGAGACCCGTGTCTAGCACGATCCTCAACCACAACCGTCAATCTTTTGTTTTTGTTAATTGTTGCAGTCAAGAGGTATTGTTGAAGATCGAATGCGATAAAGACTCAAGTCAAGAATACTATATGAAGACTCGTTAGACTATATACTAAAGACGGATATTTGAATAAAGTTTGGTACATAAATATTGTTTATATATATATATTTTTTGTATTTGTAAAAGGTATTGTACTACAATATTTCCCATGTTTGATGAGAGTATCGTTACAATTACTATTTTTTAATATAAAAGTGAACCTACTTCCTATAATCTTAAAACAAATTTCGTGATGGAATTTTTAAAACCTTATTACTATGGTTTTTAGGTTCACGAAACGTTAAAGAAAATATTATTTAAGATTTCTTTTTAAAATCAAACAATATTTTTGGGAAAAAACGTAGTACAATGTCTTGTTTGGATTTTAATAAAGATTGGAGTACATTCTGTTATCCAAAATATTGTGTTATCAAACGAATATTTTGATTCTATCATGTGTTAAAATTTTTTTGTAAATGTTTAACAATCTAACATGTGTGTTTGAGATTGTTTAACACCCGGTTATTTAAAAAGACAAGAAATGAAGAATAAAAAGAAAGAAAAGCAATTATGTCCAAGTGGAGGGACTAAAAGTGTCCAAAATGACAAATTTTTGAAAAGTTGGTGTAAAGGTGGGTATGGCCGCCCACCCTCCCTTCACATCACCATTTTCTTCGGTTTTAGAGAGAGAGAGAGCTCTCGGCTGAAGAAAAAAAGAAGAAGAGAAGTTGAATTCAAGGTAAGAATTTAAGGTTTTTATGTGTTTATGACGGGTTTTATCCCGGTTATATGTTCTTGTGCTTATGTGTTTGTGTATGTGCTCAGGTGTGTGTGTTTGGTGGTGTTTGTAGGTGCTTGAACTCAGTTGCAAAGGGTTAGAAAGGAAGAAACACCCAAAGTTGCACCAGGTGAGTTCTAGACCCCGGTTTCTATTTGTTTTAAACATCTTTGGGGATGAAAATGAATTAAAAAGATTTTCAAATGTTTATTTATGTTTAAACGTATGTATTATGCATGTTTGGATGATGATTCTTGAATGCTTATAGGTTGTTCATGTTTAGAATGACCCTGGTAAGCTTAGAATAGATAGGTATGATGAACGGCTATGAAATCTTCCTAGAAACATGTTACACAGAAGGTTCATACGCCTGAAAATGCCATAGAAGGATTAAGTGTAACCCATGCGCCTGAACAGTAGCCCATGCGCCCAAAATTGCCTTAGAATTGTTGCTCATGCGCCTGAATAGTGGTCCATGTGCCTAGAAATATTAGTCGAACAACTAAGTGAAGCCCATGCGCCCCAATAATGCCCATGCGCCCAAGAGGCCCATGCGCCTAAGTGTTCATGCGCCCGAATAGTGTCCATGCACCTGAATAGTTCATGCGCATAAGTGATGAAATGATTAAGTGTTGGCTGATAGGCCTATATAGTAATGAAACGCCCAAACATGACTCATGCGCCCAAATAGTGTCAAAGCGCCTAGCACTTAGAAATTTTTACAGAATTTTCTGGGAGTCTGTGTTTTTAAGGTTTTGACCAAGGTTGACTAGAGCTTATTAATGATAGGTTTCATGCATGATTATGATTGCTTACGATTGCCTTATGATTGTTCCTTATTATTATTATTGCTAATATTATTATTACTTATAGCGTGTGATTTTACGTGGTATGTTTATTATCGTAATGTAAAGTATATTGTAATAATAAAGAGAAAGAGCAATAAAGAAAAAAAGAGGAACATTAATAAAATGTTAACAAGTCTTGCAAGCTTACAGGAGGTACATGACCGTGTTGTCGTTAGCTCAACTATGTTGCGGGTTAGCTACCCTATTATGCACACAGGGCCAATCAATTAAGATTGATAGGACCTTTGTAGCGTACCCTGGGTGATTGGGTCGGCCTTGTACACTGTATACAGCTACCCTTTCGAGGGATATAGTTGACCCTTTCGAGGGATATAGTTGATCCTTTCGAGGGATATAGATGGCCCATCACCCGTTTTCCATCACGCATACAGTTGGGGTATTACTCATTGGTCCATACAGACAGTGAAAGATAAAGATAAAAGTTTAAAGAACATACAAGGCATACAGTAAAGAGAAGGAACAATATTTGTTCATATAGTTAATGCGTGCTCGCATATACAGTAAAGATATGTATTTTACAGAAAAGAGTATTTTCATATATAACATACAGAAAGTATTTTATTACTTATAAAACTAGAACTCACTCATCAACGCTGACTTTTATACATTTTCAGTTGACAGGTAATTATTGTTGAGGATGGCACAAGGGTGAAGCTACTCGGTAGGGAAAGACTGACATCCATTTGTATTTTATGTTGTTGTTGTTTTGTAATGCAGTAAAACAATTCTTTTGTAATCAGTTAAACAATGTTTTATTCCTCAACCACAGTGGTTTAAATGAAATGAATGGTTTTTGATAAATTATTTCCGCTACTTAAGTTTGTATAATTATAATGTTTAATGTTTTAACTGCT
>BJCM01078120.1:0-15379 GCA_018326385.1 Flaveria bidentis
GCACAAGTGGAGGGGGATAAAGTGTACAAGGTACAAAACCTTATTATTTTAAGGTTTAAAGGGGCATGGTTGCCCATCCCTTCTTCACCATCTCCATTCGGCTTAAAGGAATAAAGAAGGGAGAGAAAGCCCTCGGTTCTAGAGAGAGAAAGAGGAAGAAGCAGCTACAAAGGTTAGTTTTCTCTTATAAGAGCTCGGTTTCAGCTAGGTTTCGAGTTCTTGACCGAAGTTCTTGGTGTTTTCTGGATTTAATAGCTGAATTGAAGGTGGCTCTCGAACTTGAAGTGTGTTGCTCAAAGGTTGCTCAAGGTGAGTTTCTAAAACCTCTCTTTTACTGATTTTCAACTTGTTTGGGGCTATTATGCATACCAAAAAAAATTTTTCAAGTAAAACCGTGAGTTTCAGCCTATTGTTCGATGATGTTCTATGTATGTATGTTTTAGAGTTGCTTTATGGGTTAGTGTTGATGTTTAGCATGTTTTGGTTCCCTTAGTATGTTAGATCTGTGCTTGGGTATTATTAGAATGATAATCGGGTGATGTTAGTGGCATAGAAAACATTTTAGAATGTTCTGATGCGCATGAACAGTGGCCCATGTGCCTAGCATGTTGGCCATGTGCCTAAGTGTTGGCCATGCGCCCAAGAGTGGGCCATGCGCCCAAGAGTGGGCCATGCGCCCAAGAGTGGGCCATGCGCCTAAACAGTATGCCCAACCGCCCAAACCCCATACGCCTAAGTGTTAATAATCTAAGTGTAAGCTCAGACGCCCAAATAGTGCCCATGCGCCCAAGTTGCCAAAACGACTAAGTTTCCATGCGCCTGCATAGTGGCAAAGTGCCTGAATAGTGTAGAAACACCCAAATAGTGCCCATGCGCCCGAACTGTTTTACACTTAGAATTTTATGCTCATGCGCCTAAAAGGTCCCATGCACCCATTTTGGAATTAACGAACGTATTATATTTTATAATACATTATGTATGACTTTACATGGTGTGATGTATGAATGAATAAATTAACGAACGTAAAGTATTATGCAACGAAGTGAAAGATAACAATAGAGTACAAAATGAACACATGAGACAAAAACGGATGATGAGATCCGTGTCACCTACTCCGGTACTATGTTAGTCTTCAGACATGAGTCGGGGGTTTGTTTATCAGGCCCCAACACAGTATCAGTCTTCGGACATGAGTCGGGGGTATTGCATGACACAAAATGGATGATGAGATCCGTGTCGCGTACTCCGGTACTGTGTCAGTCTTCGGACATGAGTCGGGGGTTTGTTTATCAGTCCCCGACACAGTATCAGTCTTCGGACATGAGTCGGGGGTATTTCATGAGACGAGGTATCGCGGTGTTGTGTCTGTCTTCTGACATGAGTCGGGGGTTCATGTACAGGCCCCAACACAACATCAGCTTTCGAGCATGAGTCGGGGATATTGCATGATACAAGATTCGAGTAATGAAGAGTAATGACCAAAGAAATGAATGAATGAATGAATGAATGATGATGAATATAATAATAATTTTTATTATTAGTATGTATGTATGTTGTATGTCCACGAATGAATGTAAAGATAGCTTTTAAAGGAAATAAAGTATTTTATTATAAAATCTAGAACTCACTCAGCGTCGCTGACTTTTGTATGCATGATAGTTTGCAGGTATTATGTTGATGCTGTGGAGGTGCAGACATGGATGCATAAGCTACTGGGAGTATTTTGAGGTTGGCATCCATATCTTGACATGACATTGTATTTTGAGATGAAAACGGATGTTGTAAATGAATGAAATGCCATGTTTGTACTTATTAATGAATGTTTTAAATTCCGCTGAAAAATAATGTACGTTTTAAAATGTTTTATGTGTGATGAATGACCAGCTGTGAGGTCTCCGGAAATTGGGCCTTACATAATAGTTAAAAACATATATACGAAACAAACCCCAATTAACATATGAACCCTAATTCGAAATCCCCCAAATTGACATAAATTTGATCTTGCTACAGTGATTTCCCATAGGGCTTTTATTTCCCATGTTTAAAAGAATGTAAAGATGTGTGTAATCTACCCAATTTTGTTTGAGAATGCCGATGAAGATGATGTAACTGTTGCGACCAAACTAAGATTTGTTTGAGATGTAAATGGTGATGATATCCAAATTAATTTTGTATAAAGCTTCAGAGAGTGTTCAAGAGTAGAAGCCCCTTATCAATTGGAGTTTAGAATACTTGAATGGCGTTGAACTCCTTAGTTTCAGGTTGCGATGGTTGAGGGAATCAAACGAAATATTCGTGTGTGTTTGAGATGCAATTGAGATTGGTAATAGTTTACGTATAGTTAGACGATCGTGTAAGTTCAATCAATTGGATTATTATTAGTGTTTAATTGTTGAACGGCTCTATGATTTAGGAGGATGGTTACTCTTTTCATATAGGTTCATAACCATGATTGAAAGGCATTTAAGGCTCATAATACTGTTCGAATCACATACACGAAGCTATTGGAACGGTTTGGAGATTTATTATCGACGTTTTGGTGGATTCCGGAGGTGACCGGAGCTTGGTCGGCTCCCTTGACCGGATTTACGGGGTTAATTGGGCCGGGGGTTGGGTTGTAGTTTAAAAAAAATTACACATTTGGCCCTTGCAGTTTATATGTTGTTATTTTATGCATAGAATTACCTTTTAAAGTTTATAAAATGACAAAACAATCCCCCTAACTTAATTTATCCAAGTTTTAAACATTATTTTATTTAATAACTTTTACAAATTATTATTATTAATAACAATATTATTATTAGTATTATTCTTAGTTATTATTTTTATTGTTATTATTTGTATAATTATAATTATTATTATTATTATTATTTATTTGATATGTAAAATTTACCATTATTAACTTCCAATTTAAGAATTTAAGATAAATTAAAGAAATAAACATAAATAACCCATGAGTTTCATACTAGGCAACAATGTTCCTTACAAGAATTTAACAAGTTAACATTTAATTAACCCAAAAATACATGATGGTATAGTCTCCTCAACTTAAGAGAATTTTGTCTTGAAATTAAGAATGAACTAAGCGAACATATGCATATATTTTGCCTTCATATGGTCCTCAGGCTCCCAAGTGAACTCAGCTCTGCACTTATTCTCCCAACGAACCTTGACAATTGGAGTAGATGTGGTTCTAGTTTACTTCATAATGCGATCCATAATTTCAACAAGTTTCTTAACAATGTGGAACCTACAGACTCTCGTTGGCCAAACACTTTCTCAAATTTGAGACATAAATAACCCATGAGTTTCATACTAGGCAACAATGGTCCTTACAAGAATTTAACAAGTTAACTTTTAATTAACCCAAATATACATGATGTTACATCAAACATTAAAAAAACCCGAATCAAAACATCAATCAAACACATAATCGTGATTTCAAATCATTGTTCAAAAGGTAAAACATGTCATAATATTCAAAAATGAACTATTTGATTCTTGATTATCATTAAAACTATTCGTATTCTAGTGTCTGTAATGTTGATTCTAATGTAACTTTCTTTATTCTTATGAACAAATGGCTAATCGATTTTCAAGAGGGCACAATGTGTGTGCTTTCTTAAACCTTGACCATCGTGTTTCAAAATGCGCTATTTGAGAAGATCTTGGTTGTTTTATGCTTTAAAAGCAGGGCCGATGATTCATCAAGATCACATAGTCGATTTATGGAACTCGGCTCGAATTGAGGAAGATGGAGAATCTGAAGTGATTATAGAAGAGATAAAAAATGAAAGTCTAAGGATAGATGAGGAAACCATAAGAAGGGTACTGGAAATGGGAGAACAAGAAAGTGGTCACCCATATGTCTTTGATTATGAGTATAGTGAGATGATATTTCTTCTAATGGGTTATGATGGTTACTTTGAAAAAAGAGAGATCAAAAAAGGGAGATTGTGCAAGCCTTACCGATTTTTGTGTCATACTTACCTAAAGTGTATCTCAAACATGAAATCAGGACTGGATAGATTCTCAAGGCATATCTCTTCTAGAATCATAGGAATCTTTAAAGGAAGAACATACAACTACTCCAAGTACATCTTTAATTGTCTATGTGACCACATCCGAGTACAAAAAGCTTATAAGATATACATGTTTCCAAGATTTCTACAACTCATCATCAATGGAGAATTCCCAAGAATAGAAAGGGATGGAGGTATGTTTGTGCAAGCTCATCTAGGAAGATTTGTCTTGAACAAAATCAGTGGAAGGTATGAAGGAGGAGACATGCCTATGTTTGCACACGTGACAGATCCTAATGCAAACATTCCCCAAGAGCTTGTGTGGAAAGATCAATAGGAGGGTTCACCAACCAACTCTGTACAAGCCACTCACTCATCCGATCTATCACCCATTCACCAACAACATCATTCTCCATAACACCCTCACCAACAAGTCAAAACACCCTGCCCATTTCACCCATTCACTCTGTTCACTCTCAACAATCTCCTTCACCCAGTTAAGACACTCAACCAATCTCTCCTCTTATTCTACAATCATCTGAGAGTATTCATACTGAACCTATCTCTATCACTCAGTCTCTAAACATAGTTCACACTGGTGAGACTGAGTTGATCTCTCAAGCCAGCACCATCCCTTTATCACATTCCAACTCTGAAAAACTAGTTGCCTCCAATCAAACTAAACCTTTGGTGCTCAGCATGAATCTTGAATCAGAAACACTTCAAGATAAGCCTGTTCAAGCAAAAGAGGAATGCTCTAGTTCAGCAAGTGTGGCTCATACTGAAGATTATAAAGATGAGATTGCTGATCAACAAGAAGAAAGGGCAGAAGAAGAAAGGTATCAGGGAGTAATTGCCTATGATGTAGATGCCATCAATGATGAAGACATTCCACTAAGTAAAAGATATCTTGTAGCTGAATACAACAAGCTTGTTGTCAAGTCCAACTATAGAAAACAAAGAACTCAGGGCTAAAGAAAATGATGAACGAAAAAGATGATCAGCTTATGAAGCAGGAAGTTAATATAAAAAGACTAAGAGAAAATATACAAGAAACCAATAAATTCATTGATGCTCTGCTGGAGCTTGATGAAGAACAAAAAGAGTCACTTGATCATTAGAAGGCTTGTATAGAAAATCTTGTGTTAGAAAGCAACCAAGCGAACAAGTCTTTACAATAACAACGTGCTCAGCTACAAAGAAAGGATGAAGAGGTTGAGGTGCTAAAAATGAAAATATGTGTTATGGAATCAAATGCTGCTACTGCGTCAAATCAAACAAAAGAAGATTCTGAGATCACAAAGCAAATCATTCAATACAGAAGGAAAAGGAAGTACTTGGGTCCTGTGAAGAAGGAAGTGATTAAGATACAAGATTCACCAAAAAGGACTATGACTATTGAATCTTCATCCTTAAAGCCCATGTCTCATGCTGAAACAACCATTGATGATGAATGGAATGAGCTCACAAAAAATGAATCTCCCAAAGAACAAAAAGAAGAAATGGCTAATGAAATAACCACTAGAGACATACTTTAAGAAAGGCCAGAATCCTCAATATTTATGACTCAGATAATCATGGCTTTCCATACGATACGGTGGAAAGGATAAGCATGAGTGAAATAAAAGATGTGCTAAAAGAGTTTGAAGTGGCTAGTTTCATGATTCTAAAGTGCAACTATGAAGCATTCACAACTTATCAATCAGTTCAAAAAATCAAGAAGGAGTTAGGTCATTATGATACAGCTAAGCTCTCAAAATACAATATGATATGTTGGTTGCAGGGTCACAACTACAAAAGCTATGAACTCTAAGGAAGATTAGTTAGTAAGCTAAGGAGGATGATGGAGCATGTCATGGTTGTTGAGCTTAACACAGGGGTAAGATTCAGATTTGAAGCTCCAAACTCATTATGTGAGCAATAAAGCAAACTCCCTGTAGATCCTATAATTGTTGATTCTAAAGTTCAACACAAAGGGAAAGATAAGCTAATAGGAGAGCCTAGGGCAGTTATCCGTTGAAAAGTGTGGCCTCTAGGCACAACAGTAAGAGAAATTGCTGAGAAAAATATACATTGATAGAGTTATATGACCATATCACAACTCCCAGTTCCATGGAAGAAAACAGGAGGCCTGGAAATATGATCCAGACTGGGATTGTGCAGTCATTAAAAGAACATTTGGAAGAATCCAATACTTCTATGATGTAGAAGCATTACTCAGTATTCCTGAGAGAGATATTAAAGATTTGCAAAGCCTAATCATATCTAACTAACAAATCCATCCAAGCGGAAGATATTTTTGTATGTCTGTGGGAAAGATAAAGAAAAAATTCATAGATGATGTGCTCAAGGAGGCTAAGAGAGATGATGCTGAGCACAGAAAGAGAAATCAAGGAATTAAAAGAACACCATCTAAGCCATCTTCTCTTGTAGATGATGAAATGTTAAAAAGGGTTGGATACAACAACAGAAATGCAATATCTATAAAAAGCTATTTAGGAAATCAATATACATCTCCTATAACAGAATGCCATTATGTTGAGAAAACAAAAGAGCTAGTGCTACTGAGGAATGCTAAACGGAAGAAAGCTGATACGATAAGAATTTTTGACCCAGTGGAGATCAAAATGCTTCACCCAAGCTATACATCATACTTGATGACAAATTATTCCTAAAGCTAACTTATGAAAGAACTCAGAATGAGTTATGTCTATATGTGCATATGATTCAAGTGAATGACAAATTGAACGAAAAGGCATACAGAAGAAGAAGAAATGAAGCTAGACTTTTGAAAGGATTTAACATTGAAGAAGTCTCAGAACTAAGTGTCTCACAAGATGATGAGTTGGAAATTGTCAATAAACAATGTGTTGTGGAAACCCCCACAACAAAAGAAGACATTTTGGGTTGAATTTTGAGACACTTTAAAGGATAGCAGAATGAAGATCAAGTACAAATACGATGATCAGAAGAATGCAATATCTTATTTCAACAAGAAAATGGTTTCAAGATTAAAGGAGCTTTCAGTTATAAAGGGATGATTACAAGTGTCTAATCCTAAGGGGGAGTATTGTTAGATCTAGGAATTATGTGTCTAGATCATTTTGTATAGGCTTAAAAGTTTAATCATTATTTGTACTGAACAATTGTAATTCATTACAATGATTTATATATAGCTTAACCCATATGTGTATTGATTTGTGTATGATTGCACGTACAAACATTATACTTAGTCAATTTCAGAAATTGACTAAGTGTAAGAAACATCTACCAATGAATATTTTTGTTCTTCAGTATATATGTTTCTCACAAAATTAATTATCCGAAGATCTCATGCGAATGAACAACAAACACTGAATTCAGAACAAAGTACCTTCGGAAGAACAAGCCTCCTGCGGATGAACTTACATCTATTGAAGACCATAGTCCTGCGGAGTCCATGAACAACAAACACTGAAGTCTAAATAATGTACCTTCGGAAGAACAAGCCTCCTGCGGAAGAACTAACATCTAGGGAAGACTATAGTCCTGTGGAGTCCAAACACTTGTATTTAATAATACAAGTGTTACAAGTTAACAAGACAGTTGTGCGAATCCCAAGAAACCCGGTGTTTCCTTAAGAGAAACACACGTGCCTATATATATGGATCCTAGGTTTCACATCTACCAGACGGCTTCGACGGCAAACATCCAAGCAACAATACAAAAAAAGTCATCACATCAAATCACAAATATCAAAACCCTAGCAGCCGTCCCATAATCAAACACTCAATCAATATTATTCATTCTTTCATTGTTTATTCATTTGTTATCATTAACATGTTTTTAATGAAATATGTTTGAATTGAATATTTGTTTGATTATTAACTGTGTTCCATTCTTTGCATTTATCTTTTTCACTAATAATTATTGATATTGAAATTAATACAAACAATTGAACTAAGTTAACGTTGATTCCACACATGTTGACTTGACTTGAATTAACACTCATAATTCCTAATTGCGATCATTGGATTCACAGTTATGAATTTGGGTGATCTTGATGTTGTGAAGATGCCATGTTCTTGTTATGATGATTAGAATGTTAGAACTAAGCTTAGAATGTGTTGGAATTGAATACGGGTGTGAACTCTGATGAATTATGGTAAGTTAGTTACTTATGTGCCTGAACAGTGGCCCATGCGCCTATCTGTCCAGACACCTAAGTGTTTTCCCCATGCATCCAAAACTCATGCGCCCCAATAGTGTCCATGCACCTAGGATTAAGCCGAGAATTAGTTAAGTGTTCCCATGCGCGTAAGTCAGGCCATGCGCCTGCATAGTGCTCGAATGCCCAAACGTTGCCCGAATGCCTAAGTGTTGGCCAAGCGTCCGTATAGTGGCCATGCGCCTAGAAATTTCCCATGCGCCTAAGTGTTCCATATGCCTAAGCGGCCATGTGCCCACATAGTGGTCATGCGCTTGCATAGTGCCCATGCGTCTAAGAGTTAGAATTATTTTTTGAATTTTTGGAAAATGTAAAGTGTATGCTTTGACTTGGGTTGTTCCCGGGGATGATGTAAGTTGACTTTATGATGTTGTATGTGATGTGTATGGTGATACGATGTATGGTATGGTTATGTTTATGTTATGTTCCTTGTTATGTGCATTTATTTTCCGTGGCTTAATGTGGTATGGTTATGAATGTAAATGGAAAGTATTATGTAAGGTAAAACGGAAGATAATGAAAAGAGGAACGTAATGAATGAATGAAAAGATTAATGGAAGAATGAATAAGTTTTGCCCTGGTGCTAGTGTGAGGCTATGTGCGTTGTGGAAATCTGATAAACTTTGGCCCAGTACCCGCTTTGTGCTACGTTTGATGTAAACTTATGTATGGAATCCTTGTTGCTTACCCCGGTGTTGGTGCTAGGCTATGTGCATTATGGAAGTCTGATAAACATCAGCACAGTACCCGCTTTGTGCTATGTTTGGGGTATAGCATACAGATGGGGTCTTTGTTGCTTACCCTTGTGTTAGTGCCAGTTTATGTGTGTTATGGAAGTCTTTTGATCAATTTAGGCCCAGTACCCACTTTGTGCTATGTTTGCGGTGTAGCTGATGACATTGACTCGGAAAGAATGAATGAATGAATGATTGTTAAGGAATGGAATGTACGGTATGAAAGTTAACAAATGAAATGATGACGTGCATTGAGTGAAAGTTAGTGAACGATAAAGGAAAATAGTAATGATATTATTTTTGTGTATGTATGATGTATGGTCACGTGCGAAAGTAAAGAATATTTTATTCTAAAACTAGAACTCACTGAGCAATGCAGACTTTTATGTGTTTCTAGTTTGCAGTTAAATGATTGTTAAGGATGGCACGAGCGGCTACTTAGCTTATTTTGGATGGCATCCATTTTGTATAATGATAATGTTTTTGAGGGTAATGCAATGAGTTATATTTTCTAATCTGTCAACGATGTATTATTTTGAAAAAGCAATTATAATGATATGAAATGGTTTAGATGTATTTCCGCTGCAATGTTTTTGTAATGGTAAATGTAAAATATATGTTTTATATGCAATGATCGACCGGCTATGAGCCTCTCGGGAACAAGGCCTTACTAGTCTATGCAAAATCAAAGCTCTTTTGTCAGCATCATACCTACACTCAAGTATTTCATTCTTAGAATTATAGGGTGGGGTAGACATTGCTCTTAGAATACCCTCCTCAAACAAACTTCGAATGAGTTAGTCCATATCAATATGGACTCGAGGAGGTTGCTGAGTATGGACAATGGCATATGAGGTTAGTGAATTCTTAATGTCCATACTCTGTGAAGAACTCCCTAGTTTTGTGATTTCTTAGAATTTCTCCCTCTTTTTGGTAGAATCACTATCTTGCATAGGTGAGATTGCGGTTAACTTTATCACATCCATAGGTTCTTGTGTTCCTAGTCGAGTCTTCCTGAAATGTCTCTTAGCTAGTTTTTTCCTCGAGATCAAAAATCACAAATTGCTGATCATTGACCCTCCTTTGTAGGGTATTCACCTATGATTCCAAGTGGTATCTTGGAGACTAAAATGCAGCTTTGAGTAACTCCTATTCCTCATCACCAACACTTTGTTATTGGCTACTGGATTTCTCTTGTACCATGATAGCTTTAGTTGAAGCATCAATGGGCTAGTTTGCCATGGTTGAGATCTTAATGATGTAGTCACTTGATAAAGTGAGAGCCTCTTTCATATGGACCTCCTAACCAGGTTTAGGGAGATCTACCTTAGTAATAGGTGGATGATGGGGCCTACACAACCTGAGTAAGTTGTGTAGGGGTTCATTTGGATTTTATTTGATAGGTGATGATTATTTATGGATGTATAGGTGGTTGAGAGGTAGAAGATATGGGTCCAATACTAGTCAGTGCTTCTAGGTTGTCACTTTGAGCAATAAACTCTAACATTTTTTGGATAAGGGGTGTTTTTATCCTTGAAATGCCAATTGTTGGCTTCCTCATGTTTTAAAAGATGTTGGGCTTCATCTATCCTAATTTTAGATCATTACCTGATCCCTTCAACTATGAGCCTAGTTCACAGTTGAGAGTGTGATAGACATATCTAGGGAACATGTATTTTTCAAAGGAGTCCAAGTTCGCAAGTAAATTAGTATAGAAAAATTGTAAATATGTGAACTTGACCACCTTAGCCATCCCATGGACTATATAAGAAAGTTCCTATAGTACTTGATCCCATACTCCATTCTTGTTAGATAAACTATTGTTGGAGCTACAAAAGCTAGTCTATATTATCAACAAAATGAAAGTCAACGTCTCGGTCAAAGTCAACACAAAAGTCAAACCCGACACGTTCGAGACGAAGAATCGAGACAAGACGTTGAATATTTAGATGACTAGGAGTTATATTGTAATAAATATATTTTGTGTGAAAAAAATATTTTATCTTGTTTTTAGTCATTTTTATGCTTAATATGTAATTTTGTATTAATTAGCCTAAGTCTAGGGGGTTAAGTGCAATTTGTGAATATTAGTCTAGACTATAAATAGGTTAATTGACATTAGGTTTTAAAAAATGGTTGAATGACCAATGGATTGACGGATTATTTGTAAACATATATTTTGCAATTTAATTGAAGATCAAAGGGGTTTTGATTGTGATTATCATATTTTGATCTAATTCTTCATGATTTGATTCAAATGTGATTATCCTAGAGTTATAATTTGGTATCAGAGCCATATTGAATCAATTTCATTGAAGATTTGAAGATTTTTGAAGATTTTTAAAGTTGTTCATCATATTTGTAGAGAGAGAAAGTGGGTTTCTAGAGAGAGAAAGTAGTTCTGTGTTCAAATTTCTACAAATTCAATAACAACAACATCAAATCTATCATTATCTACAGTATATATTGAATCTACATCATAGTTTAGACAAGAAAAATCAAAGAAACTTCAGATATGAAAAAGTTTCTCTCTCACACACTAGTATGTGTGTTCTTGGTGTTCTTGAGCTTCAACATCTTCATCCGGCGAAACTAGATCCATTCTAAATGAAATTTCAAAGTTTTTGGCAAAATTACAGTTTCGTCCGACGAAACTCCAGCGAAATTCCAGCGAAACTGTAATTCCGGCGAAACTGCAACTCCGGCGAAACTATAAAACCTGCGAAAATATAAAAGATCAAACTGCGAATTTATATAAAGTTTCTGTGAAATTAAAAAAAAAACTTTCTGCGAATTAAAAAAAACCTTTTTGCGAATTTATCTAAAGACAACTATAGAACCAAGGATTCACATTACAAGCCGATTGAAAGGCCAATAAAGAAGTTCAACCCGATTGTTGTTCCCAAATCATTGCAAAGTGCACTTCCGTTAAAGTCATAGCCCAAGGAAAAAAAGTCAAAAAAGGATGCACGAGCCGTTGTCCCTGAACTACATGAACGAGATGTTCAAAATCTTATCCAACATTTACAACTGATTAGGCACAACAAGCTAAACAATGGAAACTAAAGAAACAGGAACATAAGAAGAAACATGTCACAGGAACCCTAATTCTTTCTTTCATCCACTATAACACGCGGTTATTTATCACTTTTGAAGCCGATGAAAGAAGAAAAGAAATAAAGTCCAAAGTCGAGGGACCAAACTCGCCAACGAAAGAAAGACGTGTGAGTGGGGGTATATAAAGGGAGTGGGCAACCCTTACCCTCTCTCCATACTCATATTTCAACGAAACAAGAGAGGAGAAGAGAGAAAGGAAGAAAAGAGGAAGAAAAGTTGGTTCAGGTTGACTCGAGTGAGCAAAATCATTGAGAAGCGAGTGAAATCGAAGCTTTTCTCGTTGTGGTCATTTGTGTGAGTTCTAGGACCCCTCCTTTAAAGGTTTTTGAATGATTTGGGACCGGAGAACATCTTAAAATTGGGTTTTTGAGTGTGTGCATGTTTGACACGTTTGTGTATGTGTGTATGTGTGTATGATCTATTTGAGCCTTGTTTGTGAGCTTGTATGTGCTTGAATGGTGTTGTGGTATGCATACCTAAGGTTTAGTATGGTTGATGTGGGCTTAGAATTGGTTTAGATGAGCTTGGAAGTTGAAAATGGCAGATTGGGTTCGGGATGAACTGCATTCTGCATCAGCTTGGGATAGGTGACCGAATGGACGCCATACGGCCGAATGGGGTGCGATTGAGGTTCATTCTCATGATTGAGAGTCCATTTGCACGATTGGGGCCAGTCGCATGGAGGTCATGCGACTGAGGGTCCAATCGCATAAGTTCTCATCCGCATTAGTTCCATTCGCATGAGTTCCATCCGCATTGGTCTGTTCGCACGATTGGGTGTCCATTCGCATGAGTGTTCATCTGCATTGGTTCATTTGCATGATGTTCAGTCGCATGGAGGCCATGCGACTGAAGGGTGTCCATACGCTTGAATAGTGTTGTTGCACCCGAGGAGAAGTGTAGTTTAACTTCTGGCTTTCGGGGGAAAGTGCACATGTAAGTTTTGACGTAAAGGTTTCCGTAAGTTCATGTAAGATGACTGTTGAGGCCATAGAGAGCATGTTGGGCATCATGATGATGTTGCATGTTTATGCATGATGCATGTTATGTATGTATGGTATTGCCCTCTATGATGTGATGACTATGCTTGCTGATGTTCCTTATTATGATGTATGTTTATCATTCTTGTGGCTTGAATGAAATGAAGTATTACATAAAGTAAAGTGGAAGATAATGTAAAGTGGAACATGATGAATGCATGCATTAATGAATGATGAAAGTAATGAAAGTCTTGCAAGCATTGGATATCGGGACACGCCATTAAAAGGTGTTAGCCCAACGGTGTGCGGGTTCGCTACCCCGGGAAGATGCACATCAGGGTCTTTCTTTGTGATCAACCATTTGTATTGAACCTCTACTGCTTACCCCTGGTACTACGGCACCATGTTTTGCTGTCTATTTATAGACTTCGGCTCAGTAGCCAAATAGTTCAGGGTGTAGCATATGGTATTGGTACGGAAGATATCAGATGCGCAAGAAAAGATGTAAAGATGAATGAACGAATGAAGAAGACAATAATGAAATTTTCTATGTGTATGTATGATGTATGATTGCATGAAAGGAAAGAACGGTTTTAACGAAAATAAAGTATGTTTTATTTTATATAACTAGGAGTCACTCAGCAACGCTGACTTTGATGTGTTTTCAGTTGGCAGGTAATGATTGCTGAGGATGACACGAGGTGGCTACTCAGCTCTTTTGGGATGGCATCCATTTATATAACACTTTTGTGATGTAATGCAACAATGTATTTTGTAAACGATTAATGATGTATTATTTTGCAAAAGCTACTATATTTAAATGAAATGTCATTTTTAAATGTTTCCGCTGCGATGCTTTATGAAATACGAATGTAATTATATGTTTTATGTGCGATGAGGATCCAACTGTAAGCGTCCCGGGAACGGGGCCTTACAAGTTGGTATCAGAGCCAAAGTTTAAGTGAAACTTAAACTGAAAACGGGACGGAAAGGGAATGGGATGCAAATGTGAGTAGTTGCGTGCCATCAGGTATTTTCGTAATGTTAACAAGTTTTATGTGCGTATGGTATGTGGTTATGCGTTGTTTGTAGATTTGAATACTGATGTAGTCAGGATAGGTAAGGCTCGGGGTATGAAGAGTAAAGTAAGTGGCTAATCATAATTGACCACTGTAATTAGGAACTTACTATACTTGTCATAAACTGAGTTGTTCCCTTGAATGACCGTGTTGGTGTTTGAATCTTTCAGTGTGTGTGTGAATGGCCAGTGGTAGATCTTCGAGAACTTCACGGGGTGGAGGTCATGGTGCTAAACCGCGACCCAAGAGAGGGAGACCCAGAGTTGAAAAGGTGGTTCATGATGAACCCGAGACCCCTCATCCGAAGGGTGGGGATGAGAGTGCAAACCTAGGGGTCTCGGTGAAAGAGGCAGTGGTTGAAGAAGTTCATCAGGTCATGCAGATGATCTTGCCATCTGTAGTGACCGGAGTTATCAAGGTTGTACGAGATGGGCAAAGAAAGGAGAGAAACAGGTCCTCGGGAGGACGGGAGCAACCAGAGCCGGAAATGGTTCTAACGGATGATGAGGAGGAAGAAGAAGAGCCTGTGCAGGAGGCTGCACGAGGCTGTAACTATGGGGCGTTTATGAGATGCAAGCCCCCTACTTTTGACGGTAATGACACTGTTGCAGCTGCTCACCGATGGGTGAGGGAAATGGAGGCTGTTCTTGATATCAGCGAGTGCCAGGAGGACCAAAAGGTGAAGTTCGCTACCCACTCTTTTGTGGACTCGGCTTTGTGCTGGTGGGACAACATAGTCCAAGCCAAGGGTAGCTGAGTGTTGATACATATGTACCTAGATTCGGAGCTTAATGTAATATGTCTTGAATGTCTTACACTTATGTAATGCTGGGGTATTTAATAAAATGATATTGTTTGGTTGTGATTTACAATGTTTAATATTTCATATGTAACACATATTGAATTGATTATATATGTTGATACATATATGTGTTGGGGTTTGTTAGAACATAGTTACATTGTTTAACCGTTTAAACTTTCTGAAAAACACAGCGGAAAGAGGGTAATAACATAGTTTATAATCTGAAAATTTCAGGTTCTATTTAGATGTTATAAGATATGAACAAACCCAAGAACATAAGGATCTTTTATATGTGAATAAAGCTAGCTATATCAACACAAAATAGACATTATGGACAGCTAGAAAAGAAGCTGCCATAAACTACCTTTCAGCAGCAAATGAGATGAAATTAGTGGATGATATTGTCCAAGAAATTCGACCAAGGCACCAAGAGAAGGT
>BJCM01078137.1:0-11718 GCA_018326385.1 Flaveria bidentis
CACCTCTTCCTCTCACACTCTTTATCATCCACCCCCTTTTCATCACCTGCTTCTTGTCCCCCAAGCTTTACATTAACATAACCACCATCCCCGGCGCAGATTAGTGTTCACTGCTACACATTTCTAACCTACGCCATGGACCGCAACACCACCGTTATTACAGCATTCATCTGCATTCTCTTAACCACCACCGTCGGAGCTCAATCCCCCTCCTCCTCCCCCACCGCCACCCCATCACCACCAACCACCACCACTCCGCCACCACAAGTCGCATCTCCACCACCAACCACCACCACCGCTCCTCCTCCCGCCACCACACCACCACCCGTCGCTTCACCACCACCATCCACTCCTCCCCTCGTCGCGTCACCACCGCCAGCCACCCCTCCTCCCGTCGCATCCCCACCACCGGCCACCCCTCCTCCCGTCGCTACACCGCCACCTGCAACTCCTCCTCCCGTCGCAACACCGCCACCTGCAACTCCACCACCGGCTCCTCTGGCCTCTCCTCCTTCGCCTGTGCCGGTGTCATCTCCAACTCCGGCAGCTGCACCGTCTCCTTTGACTTTAAGCCCGCCGGCGCCACCCTCTGGAGCTCCTACTCCGGCGGTCTCCACCGATCTATCTCCGGCCCCGTCGGCTACAGATGTGGTAAGTACACTCACTTATAGATCTGAGCTACATTCTTAATATTGAAGCGTATGTTAGTGTGATCTGCTGAATCTATGACTGCTTGCTATTGTGCGCATCAGCATGTTCCCGTACAATATATTTATCTTTTAGATGTGAACAATTTAATTGTGAATATTTTTTTAACGTCCAAACAAATATTTTAAACTTAACTTGGTAATGGAGTAAACTTATTCTTAAAAGAATTAAAAGAATCATAAGATGGCCTATTTCAAAACAATTGATCTATGACCAATTAGCTTCATTGATATTTTTCACCTAAACTTCATACAAATAAAAAAAAACAGGGGTGTGAGATTCCCGAATTGAATATGCGCATGATAACCATGGTGGTAGATCTGGGTTATTGCTAATGTAAGCCATGTGTGGGGATCTCGTGTCTTGGGCTTTGTCTGTGAGATCACGTGTGTCTGGTTTTTTAGGTATCCGAGGATACAAATGATACCCAAACATATTTCAGAAGCCTTAAGATTAGCCCATAAAGAGCAACAAGGCCCAAGTTTAGGCCCAACAAGAAAAGGACTAAACATATAAAGTGGTCATCTTAAAAGTTAAAAGACACTTTTGTATGGTACAAATAATGTACAATAAGCACGGTTTAGTGTAAAAGTAACTTCAATTCAAATATCATGTGTCGTGTGCTTGAAGTACATGTCTTGGTGTCATGATCTCTTTCATGCTTGTTTACGAACTACTTTGTTTTTTATTGTACTTTTGGCGTTGATATTGCAGAGTGGTGTAGTGAAGATGCGATCCATGGTTGGGAGCATCGTTTTTGGATGGGCTCTCGTTTGCTTGCTAATCTAGAGACGGATACGTTTATGTTATTGAGTCGGGTTCCATATTCCGGAGTGTTGGGTTGATGGTTGAGAGGTTTTGCGTTGTATTTGTAGTAGCTATATACATTCTTTTAGGGGGATGCATTTTCTTGTAATTTTGATTGTCATATTGTCCACGTTACTATCATTCTTACTATATTATATTTGTTTTTTATTTATATGTTTTCTTGCATACCATTCTCCTTGATAACATGTCTTGAAAAGCAATTGTGATTTGAGTTGTATGGGCTGGATTTGGATGTACTACTCTTTTTAAAATATTTTTATCAAATTAGTTGTTTTTAAAACTAAAAGATAAAAAAAAGGATTTGTTAAAGGCCTAAGACGCAACATTAAGAGTTGTCTTTTTCACAAACAGTTAGTTTTGTATTAATTTTTGTCAATTCTTATCGCAAACACATTTTATCTTAATACTATCTTTATCACAAACAACTATTTAATTTTATATCATTATTTATTTTAACATTCATTTTATTAATAAACAAACTAAACAAAATTAATAATTACCTAAATAAAAACTTCATTATTAACCATTTGTCCAAAAGAAAAAACACTATTAATTTTATTAAACATTTTATATTAAAAAAAACCCGTTGAATGCCCATGGGGGCGGGCCACCGGCGGACGAGTGGCCACTGCCGGCATTCCTAGCGCAGCTCGTGGCACGAGTGGCGACGGGCGATGTTGAATGACACTGTGTTGTGGATGGTCTGTCTACTAATTATCAAGTCAACAACTTTTATAACTACATTTATATTATTTATAAAACATGAAATTTGTAGTTTAAGATATTATAAATTTAAAAATATTTATTATGTTCAATGGATAAGATACAATTACTTTTGAAGGTAAAATAGTACTAATGATATTATTCAATGATTGCATAATAACCCTAAAAACATTGAAGTTTATATTATCTATTTATAAAAAAAATTGAATTTATTTTAAAGTTCCAATATATTTTTTAATCTAACATGTTTAAAAAAATTTAAGACTAAAATTGTAAAATGTATTTTTTTTAAACATTATGGTCTAAATTTTTTGCCAAACCTACTTGTATTTTATAAGGTACAATAATCTAATAAGTAAATGTACAACTAGTCACACACTTATTATTTTCTTGGTGTTTTAAATTTCAGCCGGTCCAAATTGTTTTTAAATTGTTAAAAACAATCCGCATCTATCTTTCGGTTCATCTATACGGTTCACATCTACTATTTAGATCATCTATACGGTCAAAATTTCAAAATGCATATTTAGTAGTTGCTAAACGTGTGTAATGCTTATAACGTATAACTACCATGATTATGCTATTAACCTAACAGTTTAGAAAAATCATAATATTTTTTTATAAAATATTACAAGAATAACTAATACAAAAAACACATGTCATGTAAAATATTTCTCCAATCTCATTACCTCCACCACATCGTGCGATAGTCTCTTAGTGTATGTAAAACGCTATTTCTTTTATACGATATGGAATGCATGCATAACATTTATTTTATCTCAATTATTAAATTATCAATGTAGGTTTTCGATAAAAAACCATCGACTCTATTAACTATTTATATAAGTCTTCCAATTAAAGTTAACAAACTTGATGTTGGTGGCTTTGGTTAAAATTGTAGCCTTTAAGACTTTTGATATGGACACAACTACACCAGACATATATTTTGTTTTGTATTTTTTTGGTTTGATATTTTCGCTTGGGATATTTTTATATATTTAACCATGTTAATGCCACTGTTACAATGTGCTAATGAAATTTCACAAACGTAATCAAGGCCGACCCAATAGTATATCAAGCCTAAGCTAGGGTTTTGGGCCTCCGAAAATCCTAGGGCCTTCGAAAATCATAGGGCCTCTAATTTAAATAACACAATACCATATGTGGCGTGAAATCTCAAGCCCCCAAGACTCAACAATCCTAACCGGCTCTTTCTTTCTATCACCACCTCTATCCTCACGTTTTTTCTTTCAACAATAGCAAAATGACCGCCTCTTTCATCAAACTTCAGGAAAATGGAAGGTCTATTGGCTTTCTCGGTAATCATCAAGCTTCAAGAATGAAGCATGGCTGCGGCCGCCCCTTTCAACGGTAGCAAAAAGGCCTACGACTCTTCAAGATCAATAACCATTATATTAGGTTCAAAACGTTCATTAAATCCTCACTCGCCCCTTTCAATTCAATTATTCAATCTGTGAATCGTCCAATATTAGGCTGCGATTTGCAACTTTTGATATTGCGAACTTGTGATTAAGAAGGCCAGAAGTGACCTTTGATCTTGCGATTAAGAAGGCTAGAAGTGAACTTTGAACTTGCGAGTATGTTAGTTTTCTGGATTTGTTTTTGAATTAGGTTATTTGTTTTGTTTCTCATTACTTGAGATAATTGTAGAATTTGATCCAGTAATGCAATAACATAGTCAATGTATAAAAAATAATGAAATTTATAATCATTACCTTGGATACTTTATGCTTAATAAACTAATTAGCTTATTAGCAAATGAAATCAAAACAAAAATTATTAGTAAAGTTAAGCAAGTAAAATATTTTTCAATCACACTTGATTACACCCCCGATACAAGTCACAACGAACAAATATCCATTATCTTATGATGTTTAAATATGTCGTCAACCCCAATACAAATTGAAGAATACTTTCAAGAATATTTAATAGTAAATGATACAAGTGATAAGGGTCTTTTTGATGTTATTATTAAAGAAATTAATAATGTAGGACTTGATGTAAATGACATTAGAGGACAATGTTATGATAATGGATGAAATATGAAAGGAAAATGCAGGTTAGGTAGTGGTTCAAACAACAGTTTCATAGTTGGAAATTATTAACTAAACACACTTACTAGATCAAACAAGAAATCATGTTATGAAACCATGGAAAACAAGTAAGAACAAACAAGACCAGAAAGATAGGTTTTCAAGGATGATGTATATTTCTCTTAAATGTTTACAAGTATTGTAAAGCTTAGTCCTTAGATTGATACACGAGATACTCTATACTAAAACCTACAACCGACCATACTTTAAAGGCCAGCTAGACACTAATCTAGACAACAAGATCAATGTAGAGTGACTATGACGAGTCATAACTGACATCCTATTATAATACAATAAGGATAAAAGTACTAAAGTAGGAAATTACAGCAAAAAGACCTTGTTGTATAGTTGACAAAAGTAAAAAATTAATCACCAACTTGTATAAGTTGATGAGTATTCAGAGTTGACAATGAAAGGTCTTCTACTTTTATCAAAAGTATGTCAGAGTGTGTTTTATATGATATTTTAGACTTTGAAAGAAACACAAGTCTTTTTAGTCTTTAGAAGAGTTTAGTCTTTAGGCTTTAAAATACTTTGTCTTTAAGCTTTGGACGACTTCACTTTGGCTTTAGAAGATTCTGTCTTTGGCTTCAGAAGATTTGACACTTAGTTATTTTCTTTGTACATAGTCAAATCTCCCAAAGTACTTCCTTTCTTGTACTTTATTGCATGCTGAGAGATCTTTGGTTAGCATCATCCTTTAAGATAATCATCTTGATTTTACAAACTCCCCTAGGTTGATTCTATCAAAACTTGAAGATTACTATGACTTGGATCTTCTACTTATTTAAAGCCATCAGAATCAGAGCCATTCCTTTCTTCATTTGCTGGTCAGGATTGTATAGGCTTTTATAGTATCTCTTTATGTCCAATAGATCATGCTCAGGTAGGTCAAATATGTTTTATCAAAATAATATTTGTTGACCCTTTTGATATATTGTGACAAACCATCTGTCTAGGTTTGGAGAATACACCCAATACATGATGGGTCTATCAGTAATTAGAGGCTCTACATATAAGGGAGTTGGTTGAGCATCCTTTTGTGGTTCACACTCAAGAATTTCTGACTCATTCAGAGGTGCCTTAGAGGCTCTACATATATTGGAGAATACACCCAATACATGATGGGTCTATCATCAACAATGGATGCCTTAGACTTCTTTTTCTTTCTTGACTTCAAGTCTCTTCTGATGGCTATCCTTTTCCTCTTTTTATATTTTAACTGAGAAGGTTGGTCTTGATCACCTTTACTTTCTTTTTCCTTCTCAGTTTGGTCTTTCCCCTTCAAATGTTCAGAAGCAGGTTCAAGACCTTGTTTTAGATCAGAAGATGAAGGTGGCCATGGATCAACAGTAGATCTTGGTTCTGTTGTCTGTTTGGGTTGAACCTTGACCTCTGCTTCAGGTGTAGATTGACTAGGAGGATAATGCAAGTCTTGAAGCTTGCCCTTTTTGATCTTTTGCTAGATCACCCTCATGTGCTCATCCATTATGGATAGAGACAAAAGAACAAGCCTCCTATCAGAGAACCCATATAACTTCAAGAAGCTCACAATCTTTTGTTTGTCTTCTAACTTCTTCTTGTTGGCTTTGATGGTGGCCCTTGATTTTTTATCTTCCCCCCTCATCTTTCTCTCAGCAGCTTTTCTTCCTTTAAGAACTTCTTGTTCTAGCTGCTTAAGGTACTCGAACTCTATATATTCATAAGATAAAGGGAGTTATGCTTCTTCTTTGTAGAAACCTGTGGCACTCAAGTAGGTGATCATCTTTCGTCTATCATGTTCTTGGTCTACTTAATTTTCTTCCTCTACAACCATAATTTCCACCTTAAGCACCTATTGAACTAGGAAGAGGATAGGAGCTTGATATAATTTCCTTTTCTTTCTTTCTTCTTTATTTTTAAGAAACAAAGCAGTATCCATAGCCTCCTTCCTTTCTCTAGACACCTCTGTGTCTACTAGTTCTATCAATACACTCAGGGGAAGAGAGATAAGATTATCACCATTGTAATTCCTAGTTCCCAGGTAGTTTAATCTAGCTGCTCTTAACTCATCTTCTTGAGTGTTTGGCCTTTGAGCAGCCTTGATTGAAGCCTGCATGAAACTAGGATTTTCTCGTTGTCTTTCTTCCCTTTCTTTCCTCTTCTACTCCCTTTTCTCCTCCTTAATCTCCTCTTCAGATAGAACCTTCTTTCCCTTGTCAACCACTAGACTCTTTGTTAGGTCTAGGATCAATAGATCTAGTCCATTTTGTATAGGCATAGAACTTGAATTAATATTTGTAATGAATGCTTGTAATTTATTATTATGTATGCATTAAATGTATAGGTTAAACCATATATATGTGTGTTGATTTATGTATGTTTGCAGGTAAAACATTATAAGTGTTAGAAATATCTACGGATGAACATTTTGTTCTTCCGTAGATATGTTTCTTACATGTAAAATACATCCGAAGATCTTCTATGGATGAACAACCAGATTTGAGGATGGAAGAACAAGATTGTTTCGGAAGAACAAGTTAGCTTCGGAAAAACAGGATTGCTTCAGAAGAACAAGTTACCCTCGGAAGAACAAGACTCCTGTGGAAGAACAAATATCTACGGAAGACAATATTCTTGCGGAGTCCAAACACTTGTATTATACAAGTGTTACAAGTCAACAAGGCAGTTATGCGAATCCCAAGAGATCTGATGATTCCTTATCAGAAACAATTCCAAATCCCAAGAGATCCGGTGTTTCATAAATAGAATCATTATTGTCTATAAATATGGATCCTAGGTTTCAAGTCAAAAAGACAACTTCAATGGCAAACATCCAAGAAACATTACAACCACCAAACATCACATCAAATCACACAAATCAAAACCCTAGCAGCCATCACATTATCAAACACTCAAATCAATATCATTCTTTCATTCATTGTTTATTCAACTGTAATCATTAACATGTTTTAATGAAATACATTTGAATTAAATATTTGTCTGATCATTAACTGTGTTTCGTTCATTGCGTTCATCTTATTCATTAATCATTATTGATATTGAAATTAATACACACAATTAAACCAAGTTACTGTTGATTCCGCAAACGTTGACTTGAAGTGAATTAACACTGATAATTTCTGATTACGATCCTTGGATTCACAGGTGGTATCAGAGCCAAGTGCTCATTGATTTAGATCGATTGATCTATCAGTGTTAATTGTGTTTAATTGTTTTTTGAATTCTTTAGATTTGTTAGTTTTCACTGATTAGATCTATTGTTTTTCTTTTGATCAAAGAGTTTTGTGTGATCTGTGATTTGTTGTTCAATAGTACATAATTCGATTAACTTAGATCTATATTCAAATCAATTGAATAGCGGATCTTAGTTATTGATCTACATCAATAAATTGTTCATATCCATTGAACAAATTCATTAGTTAAAGTGTTAGATCTTAACTAATCATGAGCAACTTTGATAACTTTGATGGATCATCTTACCAACCTCCAAAGTTGGAAACAAAAGCATATTTTAAATCCTGGAAAATCAAGTTCAAGAATCATGTAAATTTTATAGATTCAGACTTATGGGTTTCAATAATAGAAGGTCCTTATATTCCACCCACCCTTGGGCTGGAATATAATAACAATAATCAACCTATAAGTACAAAAGATCTGTCACCTGATGATATTAAGAAGGTTAAAGTTGATATTAAAGCGTACAACTTGCTTATTATGGATTTGCCTGAGGAAATATTAACCAGGTGTGAAAATTACAAAGCAACAAATTCCTTGTGGAAGATTCTTCATACACTCTGTGAAGGGAGTGATGAAATCCGAAGCATTAGGAAGGACACCCTTCGTTCACAATATGAAAAATTTAATCATATTGAGGGTGAATCAATTCCTCAACAACTCCGTAGGTTTATGCAACTTGTTACAAAAATGAATATTTTGGAGTTGAAATGCACAAATGAGGAATTGAAAAAGAAAATGCTCCATACTTTACCAGAAAGTTGGAAGCAAACTGTATCCATATTCAAGAATACCATAGACCTCAAGGCAGTTAGACTAGATACTCTAGTGGCTAAAGTTGAGGCTCTGGAAATGAATGAGAAATTGAGAAACAAGAGTGTGAAAACTCATGTATCACCATATCACTTTAAAGAAACAAGAAGTGCTGGAAGTGCCTTTATGTCCAACAATGATGGTGATAACTCTTGTACTTTGAGTAAAGATGAAGAGGAAGTGAGTTTCTATGCTTCAAAACCTCCTAAGAAATCTTTCAAAGTAAGTCAAGAAAAAAGAAAGGAAGAACTGATGATAAAAGAGATACATCATCAAAAAAGCATACAATCAACAATCAACCAGAGTCCATCACTGTCATTCTAGACTCTAAAGAACAAAAAGCAGCTTTTGCAGCTTTCAGTTCAAGCTTTCAAGCTTACCTGGGAAGCTCATTAACCTTTGCCAACATGTGCCAACAAAACTTGGAAGAACTACCACTAGATGTAGTGGAGGAGATGGATCTACAATGGCAAATGACAATGATAGCCTATAGAGCCAAACAATATCTGAGAAGAAACAAGAATTTGGCTGCTGCAAGTAAATCATCATGGATTGGTGTTGATAAGTCCAAGGTAAGATGCTTCAAGTGCAATCTCTATAGACACTTCTCTAGATAATGCAATCAACAAAATCTTGACTCAACACAACATCAGCAACATCGGTGATTTCATCATCTGAAAGATCCTTCAGGCAACCACAACTTGCCAACTCATCCCCACCAGCCACTAATACATTAGCAGGAACAAGCAACTCAAAAGAATCTGGGCTGATCATTCTTCAAGATGGAACCTGTGATTGGAGTATGTATGAGAAGGAAGTCTTAGAAGAAAAGCAAGCTCTAATGGCTCACATGGAAAACAAAATTCCACCCATGGCAAGTGAGGTAAGAGACAAGTTATGTTCATCAATATGTGTTGAGGAAGTAGAGAGATATAGAGTCCATTCTCAACAATTGGCTGATAAAGTTAAAGAAACAATGTTTTTGAATGAATCTCATGTAAGAGAACATAAATTATATCAAATAAAAATTAACTCTTTACAAAAGGATTTAGATAAATTTGTTTCAAAAAATTACAGTTTAAAAGCACAAGTTGAGCATCTGACCACTTCCTTAACTAAATCCATGGCCGATCATGCATCAACTGAAGTGAAACTTCAGAAGTTTCAACTTTCATCTCACCAGTATGAGAAATGATTAAATTCTCATATTGAATCAAAGAACAGGTCTGGGTTGGGATATAATGCAATGGCACCTCCTATTAATAATAAATATGTTTCTTTTCCTGAATCAATGACAAATAACTTGTAAAATCATTTTGTGCAAGCACCAATATAAGAACAAATTCTAATCAATAAAACATTGATAATAAATATGAGGTGATAGAAATTGAATCTTCTAAATCAGACAAGATTAATCAAATGGATTCAGAATTTGATTTTGATGAGTGTGATGACTTGGATGATTCTCATGAACATGATGATGATATACTAAACAAGGGTAAGAATATCGTTTTTGAAACAAATATTCCAAAAGTTCTTGAAGAAACAAAGCTGCCATACCCTCCTAAACAAAGAAACATGCTGAAGACCATATGCAAAAGAATAGCTTAATTAAATGAAGGTCTCCAATGAAGTGAATGACAAGTGTGCCTCTACTGAGGAAAGACACAAATCATCCGTGGAAAAGGAAAAAAAAGGGCTGTCAGCTGATCATTAGCGGCTGAAGAACCTTTCTTCAGTACATGATCTACAGAAGAAGAAAACCTCTTCAGTAGAAGTTAATACTGATTCAGTAGATGATCTATGGAAGAGGAAGTCAGCAACAAACAAACCAAAGCTTCACAAGCTGGAAGAGACAAATTCATCTTCAAAGCTGAAAAAGGATGCAAAGCCTCAAAAGTTGGCAAATAAGAAGAAATTAATTGATTCTGACAAAGAATCAGATGAGATGTATTGGAAATGGTGTGACATGAAAAACCATAATACTGAATATTATTACTTTAGTAGTTATTGTTCTATTTGCAATATGAACAATCACATGACATCTGACTGCTACTTCAACAAACACTATGCTATCTGCAACAAAAATAACCATTCAACTTAGGAATGTTATTTCAACAAAAAGAACAAGACATAGGCACAAAGAAGAAACAATCAGATAAATCTGAATCAGACACTCAATCTACTGATTGTGAAAAAGATTCAAAAATCAAGAAGTCTGAACAAAAACAAAAGCCAAAATCAAAGGAAGATGTTCATCCTTTGAAGAAAATGACAACTTTCTAGCAATCAGAAACACCTCATAAAAGGGGGGATTTGACTATAAAGGAAACAAAGGCTGATGATGCATTCTTTGATAATTTTGAAAAGGGAATTCATATACCTCATTCAAAAACAAAATATAGTGAAGCATTTAATCATCAAGTTTCATTATCAAAACCAAAGCCTCAAACAAACAAAAATAAGTTGAATAAGGAAAAATTGAGAAACAAGAACCTAGTTCATTGACATCTCCTTCAACGGAATCATCCTCACCTAAAACAACTCAGAATGAATCAAGCAAAACTAAAACTGAAACTTCAAGAATTATTCATGAAGGAGTAACTATTTTAGACACTGCTGGCAAACCCAAGATCATTAAGGCTTGGGTTGTCAATCTAACTAATTTATTTCTGAATGCATGAACAATCTTGGAGAGCTGACAATAAGTGGTATGTTGATAGTGGTTGTTCCAGGCATATGACAGGAAATTGTTCACTTCTCCATGACTTTAAACATAAAAATGCTTCTTATATGGCATTTGGTGGGGATAAGAAGGGAGGTAAAATTGTTGGTGAAGGAATGATAACAAATGGTGTGCTCAAGTTTGAGAAAGTAAACTATTGTGAAAATTTACAATATAATTTACTGAGTGTGTCTCAAATTTGTGATCAAAATTATACCACAATGTTTGACAACACTAACTGTTACATTCTTAAGCCAGGTTTTTCTGTTCCAGAGGATTGGGTCCTTCTTAAAGCATCAAGAAAAGGAAACACTTATGTATTAGACATGAACAACACCTCACTCACAAGACATGAAACATGCCTTCTATCTAAGTCATCAGAAGATGAATCTCAATTGTGGTATAGAAGGCTTGTCCATTCTAACATGAAGAAAATGAACAAATTGGTGAAAAATGACTTAGTCATTGGACTGCCAAAGAAAGAGTTTCATTACTGAACTCATTGTTCTTCTTGTTACAAAGGAAAACAACATAGAGTGTCTCATAAATCCAAAACTATCAATACTAATA
>BJCM01078138.1:0-12884 GCA_018326385.1 Flaveria bidentis
CTATTAGGATTTTTGCCCTCCTGATAAGGAGGAGGAGAGTGATGAAGAGCCTCTGACTAGGACTGTGGGAAGTAGGGTGGTTGCCACAGAGAGAGGTTTAAGGGCGGTTGGTGGACGCCCAGGGGAGTCCGGGGATGTTGTTGCTGATTTAGATCCCTCATATACCCCGGACCCGTCCTGCAGCCAAGGGGGAGCCACAGTGCCTAAAGGCACAAAGAAGAAGAGAATGGCTCACCCCTATGGCAAGGAGGGGAAGAGACTGAAGTTCACCTTGACCTCAGCCACCACCACAGCCATTACCTCAGCCACTACATCCACCACTACCACCACCACTGCTACCATTCCACCTGCCACCACTACTACCACCTCACACACCACAACCACATCCACTCCACCATTTACCCACATCCCATCCACCACCACTACAGCTCACCCATCACCACCCACACATATCCCACCTCCTATATTCACCACTGCCACCACCACCACCACTAGCCACCAAGCCGGACCATCATCCCACCCGACATTCCCCACAGGATCATCTCTACCTCCCATTGGGGTAGAGGAACAACTGTGAGCACTTAACCGTATGGTGCTGAAGTTGTTGGCTGCTGATGAAGAGAAGACTGCCTAACTACGTTAGCTTGTGGAGCTAAACGCTACCCAAGCACAGCAGATCTCACAGCAAGCTCAGCAAATTGCCCAACTCCAGGAGCAAAACGTCCACTCAGCAAAAAGGATAGAGTAGTTGAAGGATTCTAACAAGACCATCATGCTTAAGCTCAAGGGATCAAAGGATGAGCCGCTCAAGATAAGAGAAGGAGATGATGATGATGGTGAAGATGATGATAGTGATGATGATGAGGCCAGTGATAAGGAAGAGACAAAGGAAAGGCAGAATAGTGATGATGATGAAGAAGGAGATGCAGCTGCATCTACCTTAACTCAAGGTCAAGAGAGACGTACAAAGAGAAATCAAGACCAAGGAGCCTCATTATCTGCCCCTCCTACTGATGCGCCTGCTATTCAGGGCAAAAATAATGATTAGATATTTATGTACTTGAAAACTTTTGTAATTGAATTTTGTATTAATATTACGTAATTAATGTTTATGCTTATATTTCATGTTTACTGTCTTGATTATTTACTGATGAATGATGTATTATATGTTTCAAATCAAGCAGATCCAAATTTTCAAAGAGATGAATACGATGTTGCTCCCCTGCAGCAGATCAAGACTCAGTTCACTATGATTCTTGATCTGCAAGGGATAGTCAGGAGGTCAGTGAGCTATGCTCCCGAAGAAGGAGAAATCATCCATGACCTCACTGATGAGAAAATGGCAGAGATGTTTCGGTTGAACCCGGATGAGTTGGTCAAAGATGCCCCTACCGTTGATGTTACTAGTGATGAAGAACTCCACGATGTTGATGAGATAGAGATCGAAGACGTCATAGCACATCACTATACAGAATATACTGATCGAGAGGGAAATGTGGTTCCCGATTTTGGTGATACGCTCGACAGTGGCTTGTATGCTAAATTGGATACGATGAAGAGGGAGACTGAGAAATTAGAGAGCCAAGCCCAAGCCTCGGATGCAGATGTTGAGACCAAAAGGCCGAATGGGCGGCTTGTTTTGCAGAGATTCGTGCCCAACGCACAGCGCCGAAACCGAGTGCCTACACCAAGCTCTACAGAGTCAAGAAGCATCTCAAGGTGTCTGGCAAGATTATAGTGTGGGCTTAGTTGGAAGATCTAAATGTATATGCTGTGAAAAGGGAGAAGGGAATCGAGTACTTCAGATTTCCACATGATCTGAAGACTCTCCCTGGTTTTGAGCTCAACCAGTTGGCACGCCTGAACTTGTTGTATGCTGATCCCAGGAAGATGTCCGGCTAGTTTGAAGCTGCGTTGAAGAGAGAATACCACACACGATGGGTTAACTTCAAGCCTCAACAACCTACGAGATATATTCGAAGGTCGGAGGTGGACCCAAGGACTGGGAAACCCAAAGTGGTGTTGAAGTTGAGTCCTCCTCGTACTATGTCGAAGATCCCTATGAGGGAGATGCCATAGGACTTCACTCCCCACTTCAAGTGGTGGTATTATGACTGGAGAACAGGAGAGGCAGTCATAGTGTTACAAAAAGAGTGCCAAATGGAGACCATCAGGGTATTTGACCCAATGTGGCTAACCAAACTGTCAGCAAGTGATGTCTATACTTTATACAGGTGGCCACTGTTCTATGATCCGCAGGATATTGTATAGTCCCTCCAATTTCAGAATGTGATAAGACTCTGCTTTGCTTTTGAGATACATGCTGGAGTCACAGTTGAGGAAAGGCATAAGAATTTTGACGAGCTAATGAAGGATGCCAGACAATGATAGAAACTAGGTCCAAGGGGGAGTTTGTAGATGCATATGTACCTAGTTTATGATTTAATGTAATATATCTGTCATGTCCTTGATGTAAATGAAATATATGAGTTGAATGAAACAGTATATATGATTGATGATCTTAATGTTGAATGTTTCAGTATATGTTTGTATGTTTATTGTCTATTAACGCATATTGAACTAATATATAGATTTTTGCTTGTTTGAATAAATCTTAGTAAAGTAAAGATTGAGAAACATATTCAAACTTAGTTGTATGAAGTTCTCATGCGAATGGCCCATGCTAATGGACTATACGCATGAACAACTTCATGCTAATGAACCAGTCGCATGACTGAACCAGGAGACTGGATCAGTCACATGATTGTGACATGAGATTGACTCAGTCACACGACTGAACACTCAGTCGTGCGAATGGAACAACCGCATGACTCAATCGCACGACTGAACCATGCTAATGGTTCAGTCGCACAAATGAGAAACCCTAACCTATAAATACCACTTAATTCGTGGAAAAACAAAACACTTCGAATACCGACGTACTAAATCGTACCCTAGCCATCCAGAGACTTCTAAACCCGTTTGCCACAAGTTCAACACCTAGCATCCTTTGGGTATGACATCCTTCAAAACCCGTTTACTACAAGTTCAACACCTAAAACCCACCAAAAACACACACAAACGAACACACAACACATATAAGCATACAATCAAGGCAAAGGCCGGTTACGAACACTCAAAAACACCAAATTCTTACCTTGAATTCGGATTCTTCTTCTTGTTCTTCAAATATCTGAAAGTTTTCAGCTCTATCTTTCTCTCTCTCTCTCTCTCTCTAAAAATCTAAAAGTTGAGTGTGTGTGAAGGGTGGGATAGGTGGCCATCACCTTTATTCACCAACTTTTCAAAGTTTGGTCCTTTTGGACACTTTTTACCCCTCAACTTGGGTCTTATAGCTTTTATTTCTTTTCTGCACTTATTATTATTTATTTTGTGTCTTTAAAAATAACCGGGTGTTAGAAGTCCACCCCCCTTATATAGGTTTCATCCCCAAAACCTATAATTCCTTAAACAAATATGGGTAATATTGTCTCATCTCCTCTTAAGTTTCCCACGTAGACTCAGATCCCTTCATGTGCTTCCACTGTACACGCACAAGAGAAACCACTTTATTCCTTAACTGTTTCTCCTTACTATCAATCATCGCCACTCGTTGCTCCACATATTTGAGTCGTTCGTCTACCTCGATATCTTCCAGTGGTACAACCATATCCTCGTGAGCTAAACACTTTCTCAAATGAGATACATGAAATGTCGGGTGGATTCCATTAACTCATCTAGTAACTCTAATCTATAGGCCACCTCTCCTACTTGAGCAATGATTCGGAAAGGCCCTATGTACCTTGGGCTGAACTTGCCTTGCATTCTAAACCGAATGATACATTTCCAAGGTGAGACTTTCAACATGACTCTATCACCTACCTAGAATTCAATCGGTCTTCGCCTCTTATCAGCATACGACTTCTGCCTATCCTTGGTTGCCTTCATATAGGCTTTGATCTTTTCAAGTTTCTCAGTCATAGCCTCGATCACCTCAATACTTCCCAAATCTTTCTGACCAATATCACCCCAACACACGGGCGTGCTACATCTCCTACTGTATAGCATCTCATAAGGGGGCATACCAATGCTGGCATGATAATTATTGTTATATGAGAACTCAGCTAACGGTAAGTGGTCATCCTAACTTCCTCCAAAATCCATGACGCATGCCCCAAGCATATCCTTTAGCGTCTGAATCGTCCTCTCCGACTGACCATCCGTTTGAGGATGATAAGTCGTGCTAATATGTAACCTCGACCCATCACATCATGGAATTTCTTCCAAAATTTAGATCTAAACTGGGTGTCACGATCAGACACAATAGAAACCAGCATACCATGACGAGTTACAATCTCCTTGATGAACAGATCTGCCAACCTCTCGGATGAATATGTATCGTGGATCAGTAGGAAGTGAGCACTATTCGTCAGACGGTCAACTATCACCCATATAGTATCATACCCTCGCGCGGTACGTGGTAGCTTCGTAATAAAGTCCATGGTGATATGCTCCCACTTCCACTACAGTAAATCCAACTGTTGGATCTTCCCATACAGCTTTTGATGCTCGGCCTTCACTTGTAAACAAGTAAGGCACTTACTCACATACTCCGTTACATCGCGTTTCATACCTGACCACCAATAATCCTTCTTCATATCTTGATACATTTTCGAGGCACCAGGATGGATGGAGTACTGAGTCTTATAAGCTTCATCCATAATCATCTCACATAGATCCCCAAAACAAGGAATCCACATCCGTCTGAACCGGGTTCTAACACCAAGGGTGTTTTCACCCATCTCTGCGACCAGACCTCTCATTCTTTCAGAGTTAGGATGATCTTCTTTCAACGCCTCATCTTGAAACTTCTTGACCTATTTCATCACATCAGAGGTCATGACCAACTGATAAGCCTTCACTGAATTGGCTTGGGTCTCTCCTTTCGGCTAAGGGCATCCGCCACCACGTTGGCTTTGCCCAGATGGTAATGGGTCTCGCAATCACAATCCTTTATGAGCTCCAACCATCTCATCTGCCTTATGTTCAAGTCCTTCTGCTCGAAGATGTACTTCAAGCTCTTGTGGTCGGTGAATATGGTGCACCTCGTCACGTATAAGTAGTGCCTCCAAATCTTTAACGCAAAGACCATGGCTGCTAGCTCCAAGTCATGAGTAGGATAATTGACCTTATCAACCTTCAGATGTCGGGATGCATAAGCTATCACCTTTCCTCTTTGCATCAACACACATCCCAACCTCGAGTAGGAAGCATCTGAATAAACCACTAAATCCTCACTTCCTTCGGGTAATGACAAGACAGGAGCTTGAGTTAACCTCGCCTTTAACTACTCAAACACCTTCTCCTGATCTTGACCCCATACAAACTTTACATCCTTGCGGGTCAACTTAGTTAACGGAGAAGCTATCTTAGAGAAGTCTTGAATAAATCTCCTATAATTTCCCGCTAAACCCAAGAAACTACGAATCTCGGATGGCGTCTTTGGATACTTCCATTGCATCATCGCCTCCACCTTTTTCGGGTCCACCATAATCCACTCGGGATTCACTACATGACCCAAAAACTAAACTTCGTGCTACCAGAATGCACACTTGGAGAACTTAGCATTCAACTTCTCCTTTCTCAGCATATCTAACACCTCTCGAATATGACCGGCATGCTCCTCCTTGCTCTTTGAATAAATCAGGATATCATCGATAAACACAATCACTTATTTATCTAACATCGGCCGACACACTCGATTCATCAAGTCCATAAAGTAGTTGGCGCATTGGTTAAACCAAAAGACATAATGAGAAACTCGTAGTGTCCATAACGCATGCGAAAAGCTGTTTTTGGAATATCTTGCTCCTTCACCTTCAACTAATGGTAACTAGATCGAAGGTCTATCCTCGAGAACCAATTGGCACCCTGGAGCTGATCTAACAGATCATCAATTCTCGGTAATGGGTACCGATTCTTCACCGTTAACTTGTTCAGCTCGCGGTAGCCTATGCACATCCTCATACTACCGTCTCTCTTCTTCACAAATAAGACTGGAGCACCCCATGGAGAGATACTCGGTCTAATGAACTCCTTTATCAAGCAACTCCTGCAATTGCTCCATCAACTCCTTTATCTCAGTCAGAGCCAACCGATATGGCGCCTTAGCAACAGGTTGGGCACCCGGTATCAAGTCAATCAAGAACTCGATCTCGCGGTCCGGTGGCACTCCTGGTAAGTCTTCGGGAAACACGTCTGAAAAGTCACACACAACCGGTACATCGGATAGTTGTGGAATTGGCATATCCATATCATTTGCGTAGACCATGTAGGCACTACATCCATGCCTCATGCACCTTCCTGCCACCGCCATCAAAATCACTTTCGGGAACGCTTTGACTCGATCACCATACATCGTCACCGAGCTCCCATTAGGCACTGTCAACTGAATCATCTTCTTGCGACACACAATGTTCACCTCGTAGTCCACCAACCAATCCATTCCTAGGACTACATCGAACCCACCTAAGGTCATCACGAATGGTCTAACAAGAAACTTTTGACCTTCTAATTCTATGTCACAACCTTTTATCATCTCAGAAATCCTGGTAGACTTACCTATGGCAGTTTCTACATCAAAGGGCTTATCTATACTCCTACTACTAATAGGCATTTTAGCGCAGAAAGCAACAGAAATAAAACTTTAACTAGCACAAGAATCAAATAACACAGAAACTAGAGTTTGATTTACTAGAAACGTACCTGACACAACATCGGAGTCCGTCCTAGCCTCCTCCTGACCCATCATGAATGCTCTGGCGCTCGCTCTCTGCCTGTCGGTACCAGTTGTCTTCTACCATGCATCGGAACTTTCAGCCCTCAACTTCTTGCATTCCCGACTAATGTGGCCCTCCTCGCCACAAGTATAGCACCTCCTTACCCTGTAGTTCTTCGCCACAAGCAGCAAGAACTCCCTCTTGACCTTATCCATCTTCCTATGAGGACGGAACTCCTCAATCACCAATTTCTTCAACTCAGGCCACCTTATTCTTCTGATAGCCCGACTACCCTCAACTTGGACAATATTGTCCCCCCAACACAACGTCGAGTCCACAATTGAGTGGGTGGCAAACTTCACATTTCGATCTTCCCGGCACTCGCTGATGTCGAGAACAACTTCTATCACTCTCACCCACCGGTGAGTAGCAGCAGCAGTGCCATTACCATCAAAGGTAGGAGGCTTGCATCTTTGAAATGCCTCGTAGTTATAGCCTCGTGCTGCCTCAAGCACAGGCTCTTCCATTTCCTCTTCATCAGTAGAGACAACCGTCTCAATCTCGGGTTGTCCCCTTCACCCGTAGGCCTACTCCTTTCCTTCCTTTCTCCTTCCCTCACAGCCTTGATTACTTTGGTCACTGTCACACCCCAACCGATGGTAGAATCATCGGGGCGGACGAATGTGAAACGATTGTTCATAGCACATTGAACTAATAAATTGAAATAATATTAAATCATTTGTATTGAACAATACAAGACAATTAAATCATTACATTACAAACAAGTTATAAACAACAATATAATATTATCAATTACACTAAGTCCAAGTCATATATGAGCACGAAAAGATCCTCAAGTATCAAACCTGAAACATGTTAAAAAATAAAGGGTTAACTTTGAAAGTTGGTGAGTTTCCATGGGTTAAACACACACACACACACACACACACACATATATATATATATATATATATATATATACAAGTAGCAATTCATGTCAATAGTTATGGATTATGCAAGTTTATAGAACACATATAGCTACAATCAAACCTCGACTTAATTACAAGTTTATATGATTGGCTAAGTGTACTTGGTTCCCATGATAAACAAGTCATACATCATCAGGAGCCGGCAATACATCGGCTTTAGCACCAAATAGGCTTCTCAGGCCCATAGATCTAAGATGTCGCCAGACTAGCAATAGTTAATGATTGTAAACAAAATATGTATCTCATATAAGACTTACAATAACACAGATAACCATGACAAATAAAAGTATGAATTGCAAGTGCTTTACAAGATTTAAACATTTACAAGTGTATGTTGATAAGATTAAAATGTTTCACCCCAAAACGGTGTGAAATAATGTAAAAAGGGGCAGGGAAACTCTCTTGGAAAACTCACGTGCTATAAGCTGCACTTAAGATAACAATAAGAATATAAGATGGTTCCAACGATTCCTTCACGATTCAACCTAAGATTTGGTGTCTTAGGATTAGAATAAATATACGGTTCAAGAGTAAACATGAATTAGGGTTTCATTTGGAATTTGGGGTTTTTTTAATAACTAAATCAAATAAATAAAATAAAATAATCGTTTATGTTTTCGTTCAATAAAGTTAGAATAAATCAATTAAAATAAGAATTCAATAATTTGATTTAGTAAATTAATGAAGATTAATATGATGTGTGAAAAGAAATAATAATTTAATACATAATTATTTAAATTTTGATAAAGGTAATTAATTGAATATTTATTTTAAATGACCTTAAAATTATCTAAACTCATTTTATTAAGTTTTGTGTTTTTTTATGATTTATTATAAAGGTCTTATAATATCAAGCCTTAAAAATAAAAATAAAGTATAATAGAAAGTTATATTGTTTTATAAGTTTCAAGAACTTAAATAAAATTTTAGGGAGTAATTTTATTAACTAATATTTATAACATGGTTAATTGAATAATTGAATAATTAATTATTTGAATAATTAATTATTTACCTTATAGATTTATAATGCTTTTAAACCTTTGAGTAATTTTATAAGGGTTTCATAATATTAAAACTTTTCAAAAATAAATAACTAGAAAATTATATGATTTAGAATTTTTAGGAGTTAAATGAGGATTTTAAAAAAATAATTTTTATAAATATTTAAACTTGTAAATAAATTATATATTTCTATAACATTTTACATCTTTAATGTAAAATAAATAATTATAACTTATAAACTTTTAAAAATTTATAAATGGTTTAAATTAATTTTGATTAACAACACAATATAATAGTATAATAAGAATATATGTATTTAAATAATAGTAGAAAAACTTATTTACAAAAATAATATAGGGTGCCCGGGGATCGAACCCGGGACCTCAATTGTATATGGGCAGAGTGTTACCAGGTGGGGCTGATGCCCAAATCTGAGTTTAGATTCAAAATAAAATTATATAACCAATTTGAAGAAAAGCCCCAAATCCACATAAACCCACCCAAGTTTGATTTGATTTTAATTGAACATGAAATCGATGTTGATTCCCGAATTAAGCATAGGGCTTTTGTTGCCCATAGTAAATCGAGTAGGTGTATGTGTAGAATGACTTAGATTGATGTCGATGTGTTGATAAAAAAAATGATACAAGGTCACGACTGTGGTTGCTTCGGATTTAGATTATTATTGGTGTTGTGATTCAATTAAACGTTTGGAAAGCTTCTTATGATGATGATGATCGATTACCCTTTGTCAATTTTGAGTAATGGAACCCATAAAATGGATAACGGCTTAGTCGCAAGTTCTGGACGAAGGTAATGATCGAATGGGTTGTTTGTGTGTATTGTAAGTGAAATTGAGTGTCAATAGAGTTAAATCGTGAGGATTAAAGTGTTTTCCCTTAATCATATAACATTGATTTGATCGTTTACACTACGAACGAGTTAAAGTTGTGAATTGATTATTCGGTTTTGAATACACTCCCTTAATTATCAAATGAATTCAATTCAACTCGATACAACGTTCGAAAATAATGCAAAGAAGTTAAAGGGTGGTTTAATTGCATTTTAAATGCGCGTTTTGGTTGGTTTGGTGGTCGCCGGAGATGGTGGCCGGCGACAAGGAGGAGTCGACGGGGATGGGGGGTTGTTTTGGGGTATTTTTCAATTTGGTCCCTGAAGTATTCATCTTTGTTATTTTATGCATGAAACATTTATATTAAGTTTCAAAAATTACAAGTTAAACCCTTGACTTATAAAAATTAATTTAAATAATAAATCAAATTAATTATTTATTAAACTTTTATAAAATTGTAAACTTTATAATTTAATTATTTAATTTCAATAATAAAAATTCATAATTACTAATGAAACTTTATAAGTTTATTAAAATTCATTTTATAACTTCATAAATTTTAGTAACACTTTTCCATTTAGTTATTTATTTATAAAATGATTAATAACACTTTACAACTTTACAAAAAGAAGTATTTACATCTCCATAAATTATTACAAGTTATTTTAAATAATTAATAAAAAATAATTCACAATGAAAGTTGTATTTAATCCATTAAAACTATTAAAATAATTTAATGATGGAAATTCAAATTGAGTTCGGGTTTCGGGTTTTAACTCGAAAAATTACGGATGTTACAATCACCACAGACGGTAAGATCGTCTGCATGACTTGATGCACCTCCTCCACAACAGCCTCCTTTACTGAGGCTCTCAAGTTAGCACTCTCATCCCCAGCCTCCAGATGAGGGGTCTCGGATTCTTCATGAACCATCTCTTCAACTCGATGTCTCCCTCTCATGACTCGTGGTCCAGCACCACGTCCACCACGACCTCCACTACGTAAATCCTTTAACGATCTACCACCAGCCATCCTCTAAACACACTATAAGATTCAAACACTAACATGGTCATTCAAGGGAATAGCTCAGTTTATGTCAAATATAGTAAGTCCCTAATTATAGTGGCCAGTTGTGATTAGTCACTTACTTTACTCTTCATACCCCAAGTATTTTCTATCCTGACTACATCAGTATCTAAATCTACTAAAGGCACAGAGATGAAATAACATGCGCATATAATGTCGGTTAACATTAAGAAAATACCTTATGGCACGTAGCTACTCGGACTCGCATCCCTTCCCTTTGTCCCATTTTTAGTTTAGGTTTATTTTGAAAATTTTACCCGTTTCACTTAAACTTTGTCTTTGATACCAACTTGTAAGGCCCCGTTCCTATGATGCTCACAGCTGGTCAATCATCGCACATAAAACATATATTTACATTAACTTTAATAAAACATTGCAGCGGAAACATTTAAACAATCATTTCATTATAATTGCTTTTGCAAGATAATACAACAGTGTTAACAATTACAAAACATCATTTGTTCGCATTACAATGCAAAAACATCATCGTCATACAATATGGATGTCATCCAAAACAAGCCAAGTAGCCACCTGTGGCATCCTCAGCAACCATCACCTGCCAACTGGAAATACATAAAAGTCAGCGTTGTTGAGTGGGTTCTGGTTTTAAAATAAAATACACTTTACTCTCTTTTAAATTCTTTCATTACTTTCGTACATGATCACATATCATACGTACACATAGATAATCTCAATATTATCTTCCTTTACTGTTCATTAACTTTCATTCTTTACTTCTTTCTGGATCAATGTCATCAGCTAAACCCTAAACGTATGCACAAAGCAGGTACTAGGCCAAAGTTGATAATACTTCCATAATACACATATCCTAGAACCAGCACCGGGGCAAGCGACAAAGATCTCATCTATATACTACACCCCAATGTATGCACAAAGCGGGTACTGCGCCAAAGATCATAAATGACTTCCATAACGCACATAGCCTGGCACCAGCACTGGGGTGAGTATCCACTATCATCCATGTACTATACAACTAGCCGGTCACAAAGACTAGACCCCTATGTGTATCCTTATGGGTTAGCTAAACCACACACAGTTGAGCTAATGACATTTTAGAGTCGTGCCCCTCTGTACATTTTCTTGCAAGACTTTCTTTACTTTCACTTTCACTTTCAATAATACATGCATTCTTTCATTATGTTCCTTTTTTCATTATCTTCTGCTTTACGTTACATAATACTTCTCATTTCATTCATAAACATTCAACGTAAAGCCATGGAAAATAAATGTACATAATAAGGAACATAAACATAAACATGCAAGACATCACCACACAAGGCACCATCATACATGACATAACAATCATCATACATGCCATAACATACCTCATTCATGATCAAAAGTCAACTTACTTCACCCCCGGAAACATCCCAAGTCAAAGCCTACACTTCACTTTTTCTCCAAAAATCAAAAAATAAATCTAAGTCTTAGGTGCATGGGCACTATTCAGGTGCATGACCTTTCAGGCGCATGGGGAACTTTCAGGCGTATGGGCACTATGCAGGTGCATGGCCAACACTTAGGCGTTTTGGGCACATATCTAAGTGCATGGGCACTATGCAGGCGCATGAGTGCCTGGGCAAATGGGATTTCTAGGCGTTTGGACACTTAGTCAAATTTAGCCTATTCCTAGGTGCATGGGAACTATTTGGGCGCATGAACTTTGGGCGTATGGGAACACTTAGACAGTTTATACCATTGGGCGCATGGGCCAATATTTAGGCGCATGGGCAGTCAATTCACACTTAAACAACTTATTTCAGTCCCCAATCATCATCTAATGTGTTCTCAGCTTAAATCTTACATTCTAAGTTATAGAAACACATTCATAGCATAATCATAACTATAATAACATCCAAATCAAACCCCACCCAAAACACATACACATTTACATACGGGTGAAAAACCCATTTTTAAAAAAATGTTCATACATGTATTTCCAGCCCCAAATCAGTTTAAAAAAAAATTAAAGGGGGGATGTAGAACTCATCTTAGTAGCCTTTGGGTATGACTTCCTTCAAAGCCCATTTGCTACAAGTTCAACACCTAAAACCCACCAAAAACACACACAAACGAAAAGACAAAACATATAAGCATACAACCGAGGCAAAGGCCGGTTAAGAACACTCAAAAACACCAAATTCTTACCTTGAA
>BJCM01078145.1:0-11658 GCA_018326385.1 Flaveria bidentis
AATCCTTTATCACAGATTTGGGAAACAGAAAGCAAGTTGTTCTGTAGTTGTTGAACGTAGTTGACCTTGTCAAATTTGACTTTCTCATTTCCCACTTCGCCTTGTGTTGTGATGTATCCTCCTTTGATTTGTTTGATATTGAAAAGGAGGGACGAATTCCCTGTCTTATGCATGGACGCCCCATTATCAATAATCCAGGTGTTAGTGATAGTGCTATAGCGGACACCCTCCATAGTCAACGAAACTTGTTAGTTCATATTTGGGACCCAAGCCTTAACAGGTTTGGGTGACCCAAAGGAATCACACATCATAAACTAAATCCATTGTCCTTTAGAGGCTGAGGGCATATCTTTCTTCTTATCATTCTTACTATCAGACCATATACTTGATTTTACTTTCCATAAGCCAGATTTGTGTAAGGCCTCTTTGTGGTAAACAGACGACTGACTTATTGTTTGAACTTTTGGTACACTAACACTCTTAGGTGGAGTGTTAGATCTTATTTTAGAAGAACTTGGTTGTGTGTCATAAAGTTCAATTTTATTTCTGGGTGTCTAATAGTAAGGACAATTTGTAGAAATATGTCCTCGTTTTCCACAATTGTAGCAAGATCTTGCTTCAACAGACTGAGGAAAACTTTGATGTGATGTTGAGTTTAGTGAAGGTGTGAGGTGTGTCTGGTTTGGTTTTGTCGCTACTCTTTTAGATGTATCACCTTTATTAACAAAATTAATTGTTTTAACGTGTTGAACATCTTTAACATGCCCTTTGGTTGGACTTTGATAACTAACACGTGTATGGTTAACTAGTATAGTCAGTTTGGGTTCTGAAATGGACTTTGGAGAACCTGACCTTACATTAACCCTTTAAAATGCATCATCTAAGTTCTCAACGGACATCTTGCCTTTTGATTTCAAAGTAGCCTCCTTCAGTTTGGTGACATATACTTGAACTAGCATCAAGCTGTTATGATATTCTTGTCATTTTCTACATCCAAGAACTTGAAGATCTATCAACTTGATATCAGATCTGCTTTTATCTATGGAGTGATTGATGAAAAGGTGTATGTCAAACAACCACCTGGATTTGTAGATCCTTATTATCCTGATTATGTCTACGGGCTTGATAAGGCTCTTTATGGGCTGCACAAAGCACCAAAAAAGTGGTATGAGACTTTATCTCAGTATCTTTGCAACCATGGATACATAAGAGGTACTATAGATGGCAATCTCTTCATCAACGGAATAGTAAATGACTTGATGCTAGTTCAAGTATATGTAGATGACATCATCTTTGGTTCAACTAATCTAAAGCTTTGCAAAGACATTAAGAAGCTAATAAATGATTAATTTGAAATGAGTGCCATGGGGGAACTCAATTTCTTTCTAGGAATTCAAGTGACTAATTGCAAGACTTCTAAGACTCACATAGCAAGAAGCCACTCTCTTGGACCTGACCTTGTGCGTAGTGTGAGGATGAACATCTCTATAAGGCTATGATTGGGTCTCTTATGTACCTTACAGCTAGCAGGCCTAATATTATGTTTGTCACATGTGTGTGTGCAAGATATCAAGCCAACCCAAAGATGTCACATTTTATCATTGTCAAAAAAATTTAAGATATCTCAAAGGTGCCTTAACACTTGGCCTTTGGTATCCAAAGAATTCTGACTTTAATCTATATGCATATAATGATTATGGTGGATGCAATATGACTGCAGAGTCTACATTAGGGGGATGTCAGTTTCTTGGTGGAAGGGTTGTCTCTTGGCAATGCAAAAAACAATCATATGTCTCTGCATCAACTGTTGAAGCTAAATACATTGCTGCTGCAAGCTGCTGTGCTCAATTGCTTTGGATTTAGAATCAGATTTTGGACTATGGGTTCAACTTTACAGAGACTCCCGTTTGCATAGACAACAATAGTGTCATCTCTATTACAAAGAATCATGTGCAGCACTCAAGGACTAAACACATCAATATCAGGTATCATTTGATTAGAGATAACTTTGAAATGGGCTTGATCAAACTAGTCAAGGTTAACTCAAATGAATAATATATTTATTTGTTCACTAGAGCTTTTGATGAGAAGAGATTTAAATATCTCATATCAACTATTAGGATGATAAACCTTGAGTTAGCTTTTTTCTTAAAACTAATTCCTATTATTTCTAAAATCTATGTGTCCTAAGTTGTCTATTTCATCATCTTCATAAGCTCTTGTTTTCTTTGGAAGAAAAATCTTTTTAAAAGATTTTTCGTTACATTTTTTAAAATATTGATCTTTTCTGTCTTTCAGAAAATATGATTTTATCTTCAGAAGAAACTTATGCCTTAAAAACAAATAATTGTTTAAGTAAAGTTACATTTGGAAGAAATTTCTAAAAATATCTTCTGAAGCTTAACATTTCCCTTAAGTATTTGAATGGTTTCAAGGAAAGCTTTGTTCCTAAGCAAATTAACTCTCGGAAGCTTTATTCTTAATTGAATAAAGTATCCAAGACTTAAATTTTCTTCTGAAGCAAAATTTTCAAAAAGCTTAGAAAATTCTTCCGAAGTCATTTTGGCTTCGAAAGCTTTTTCATTAAAACTTCCGAAGATAATTTACCTTTGGAAGATTTTCGACTTCCAAGAAAACTACCTTTGAGCAAAAAGCAAACTACTTTTTCAGAGGTGGACCGACATTCGGATTTCAAAGTTTATCCTCTTTTATTAACTTTGTATTAAATCTATTTCATATATAAACCCAACAATTCCCCCTCTTTGTTTATCATCTTCATCTTCTCCCATACCTAAATTCCCAAACTTCTTTCTAAAACCGCCTTTGTTTTTCATTTTCTTCACCTCCAAGCTTTCTCAAATGGCCAACCTCAACCACAGAAATGACCCAAACTTTTCCATGCAGTTACATAGGAAACACAATCAGATTGCTTTGTTAAACTCTAAGAAAGATCCACATTTCTCAAAGGTTTGTCGATTGTTGACTCTATCATACTACTCCACCTCCCTTACCATTAATCATGTTCTTTATGAGGATCATTTGCTTGATTTCTGGAAGACCTGTCAAGAGGTCATCGTAGATGGGGAGAAGGCACTGTCTGCTACAGTGCAGGGGAGAACAATCTTCATCACTCCAGCCATCATAAACATCCATCTTCAGCTGGATGATAAGGAAGGTGAATTGTCATTTCCTAAAGAAGTTGTCAACCAATCCTTTTAGCAGATTGGCTATAAGGGGGATTTCTCTGTAAAAGACTTTCAGGAAATGGAAGGTCTAATCCTAATGGAAGTATTTACTACATGTGGTCATGCACAACTTTTCAAATAAGCATGAGGGTTGGGACTAGATTACTAAAGATCTCTCCTTCATAGTGCATGGAATGGTTCAGGGTGTCAAGTTCAGGTACTCTCAATTTATCTATACAAATTTACTTGCAAACGTGGATTTTTTAGAGTATTATATGTTTCCTAGATATGTTTAACACATTTTCAATTGTGAACTGGTCTTACAGTTGAGGGAAATAAATAATATTCTTAAATTGGGACAAACGAAGCCCGACATCTTTAAAATTTTGAAAAAGTCAATTGTTGGCTTCTTTGGGGGTAGAAACATCCTTTGTCCCAAAAATGTTAGAGCTCATTACTCAAGGTGATAACCTAGTAACACAAGCTAGTTTTGAACCCACACCTTCAACCTCTCAACCACCAAAACAGCCACAAATTACCCTCACCTACAAAACAAAATCCAAGCAAACTCCTACACAAGTTACTAAGGTTGTGCAGGCCCCCATACTACTACCCACACAGGAGGAAGTGGACTCTAGAGCTCTAATTATCCTAAGGAGCAAACCACTCTCATTATTATAACTATCAGTCCTAAGGTTCCTCATGCACAGACTGATAAGCTCATTAGCCCAACAGTCTTAAGCCTTCACTCTGAGCCTCAAAACTCGAATGAACAACCTTTAGGGGAATGTGTAGGACAGGTGAAGGGTATGCACTTACAACACAACAACACAATAAGGAGAGTTGCTAAGAACATTTAACAGACCAAATAGGAAACTGGTTAACCTTTTGTAATGATACTAAGAACACAAGTAAATATGAGACAAAACAAGATAGCATAACACACAAGGAGTTGGTATTCAAGATTGCAGTATATTGCTTTCTCAAGTTCTATTACAAATGTTACAAAGCATATCAGAAATTTACAAGTACTTGAGATACATATACTACATCCTATAACCGGCCATACTTTGAAGGCCAGCTAAAAGTGGAAGCTAGCTGAGGCTCAACGGAGATTCAGGTTTTGTTGTCTCAAATGGTTCAACCTTAATCTCTACTTCCTGAGGGACCTAACTTGGTGGGGAGTGTAAGTCAACAAGTTCACCTCTTTGAATATTCTGCATGATCCCTCTGATATGCTCATCCATGGTGGTTAGAAACATAGGACCAAGTCTCCTTCCAGAGAATCCATACAGCTTCAAGAAGCTCATCATCCTCTGCCTATAAGCAGACTTCTTCATACTTTTCTGGATGATGGCTCTTGACTTTGCAGCCTCTTCTCTTAATTTCCTTTTGGTGATCTTTCTCTCTTTGACTATCTCAAGTTCAAGTTGTTTGAGGTACTGAAACTCAATATAATCAAAGGGTATGGGAAGAAGTGCCGCAGACTGATATAAGCATGTGGCACTCAGGTAGTTGGTCATGTTGATCCTATCTTTTTCTTTGTCTACCTGAGGTTCTTGTGGCACCACATCCTCTTGCACAGGACTTTCTTGAACTGGGGAGAGAGAAGGCACATGCTTGTATAGTCTTTTCTTTCTTCTTTCTTCTTTGATCTGAAGAAGTAGCTTTGCATCCTCTGCCTCTTTTCTTTCCTTTGACAATTTCTTGTCAGCCAGTTCATTTAACTCATCTAAGGGGAGAGATATGATGTTGTCTATGTCATAGTTCCTTGTCTGCAAGTAGTTGATCCTAATTGCCCTCAACTCATCATTCTGGGTGTTTGGCCTGGGGGCAGCCTTGATAGCAGATTCCATGAGCCTTGCAAACCTAGTAGAGGAACCTTCTCCCCTTAGCCTCCTTTTTATCTCTCTCTCTCCTCCTCCTCAATCTCCTCAAAAGTCATTTTTCTTTTCCCTTTGTCACTCACAGACCTTTGTGACTCAGGGTGGAGAGAGCTTTGGCCTTCATTATTTGGTGTAGCTTCCAAGCTCTAGCCAGAGAGAGGTTGAGATGCATCTTCACTAGCAGGTGTCTCATATAGGGAATGAATCTCTGCAGCAGTTGATGGTGAGACAGAGCTCTCAGGTTCTACCACTGGGCCTTCGGTCAAAGTTTCCCCTATGAAGCTAATCTTAGGGTTTGCCTCAACATCTGGTTGACCAATGGCATTGCCTGATTGCCTTAGTCTCCTTCTGAAGCTGAAGTCTGCAGTGATTCTATCTTGAATTCTTTGAGCCAACTTGTCAGCTTGTCTTGATTGGCTTTGGCTGACAAGTGGCATGCTGATAAGATCCAGACTTTCATAAAAGTTCAAGGTCTGAAAATTGAATACCTCTTGCTGTCCTTGAACTCTTTGAATGATGAGGGCTCTTCTGTTTTCATCATACATCCACCCAATAATGTGATTTAAAGTTGGTGGAGATGACATTGCCCTTGGTATTCCTTCCTTAAAAAGACTCTGAATATAGGAGTCTATGGAGTCCACATCAATGTGAACTTGAGGAAGTTATTGAGTATGCACAATTGTAAGTGAGGATAGTGAGTCCTCAATGTCCATACTCCCTGAAGAACTCCTAGCATTTGTAACTATAATGACTTTTCCCCCTTTTTGGTAGCATCACCCTCTTGCATAGGTGAGCTAGGAGTTAGGTCAATCACACTCACAAGTTCTTGTGTTCCTCATTGAGCTCCTCTTAAAGGTCTCCTAGATAGTTGTTCCCTGAGATTAGAAATCTCAAGTTATTGATCATTGACCTTCTTTTGCAAGCTAGTCACCTGAGATTCAAGATGACTGACCTTGGAGACTAAATAGGTGCATGTTTGTGACAATTTTTGCACCTTTAGCCTCAAATTCCCCTCATCTTCATCAGTAGAATCATTGGGGGATGAGATGATTGGACCAAAGTCCTCTCTCTCACCACCAGCTTCAGGTTTTTGGCTGCTAGATTTCCTCTGCTCACTGACAGCCTCATATGAGGTATCAATGGGCTAAGTTTCCATGGTAGAGGTCTGAATGATGTAATCACTTGCAAAAATGAGAGCCTCTTCTATATGGATATCCTGAATAGGTTCAAAAGTATCCACCTCAGTAATGGGTTGCTGATATGGGCTGGACATAGAAGACTCAGGAGCACTCATCTCTCTTTGAGAAGTGGAAAAAAAGAGAGAGTCATGGTACTCACTAAAACCTAAGTCTTTATCAGTATAGAAGTCAAGGTTAGGAATGGGTTGGTTTAAGTCCAAAGGCTAGGGATGGTAACTATCCTCTAAAGGTTAATCACTTGAGTGTTGAGACTCAGAGTGAAGGCTTAAGGCATTTGGGCTTGTGAGCACATTAGACTGAGCATGAGGAACCTCAGCACTGATCATAGAAGTTATGGGAGTGGTTTGCTCCTTAGGAGAAGTGGGAGCTCCAGTATCTACTTCCTCGTGTATGGGTGAGTATATGGGGGCCTGTACAGACTGAATAGTCTGAGTAGGGGTTCATTTGAGTTTTTTGTGGTAGGTTAGGGTGATTTGTGGTTGCTGTAGTGGTTGAGATGTAGAAGGTGTGGGTTCAACACTAGCTGGTGCTGCTAGGTTGTCACCTTGAGCAATAAGCTCTAACATTTTTGGGACAAAGGTTGTTTCTACCCCAGAAAAGCCAATAGTTGGCTTTCTTAATATTTTAAAGATGTCAGGCTTCATCTGTCCCAATTTAAGAATATTACCTATTTCCCTTAACTGTGAGCCCAGATCATAGTTAAGAATGTAGTGAACATATCTAGGAAACATGTAGTATTCTAAGGAATCCAAGTTAGCAAGCAGATTTGTATAAACAAATTGAGAGTACCTGAACTTAACTCCCTAAACCATCCCATGCACTATGAAGGAGAGATCTTCAGGAATTTGGTCCCACTCCCCATGGTTGTTAGACAAGTTGTGGATAACCACATGTAGCAGGTATTTCCACTAGGATGAGACCTTCCCTTTCTTGAAGGTCTTTACAGTGAAATCTCCCTCATAGTCCATCTGCTCAAAGGAGTGGTTAACAACTTCTTTGGGGAAAAACCTCACCTTCTTCATCATCCAGCTGAAGATGATTATTGATGATGGTCGGAGTGATGAAGATTGTTCTCCCCTGCACTGTGGCAGACAGTGCCTTCTCCCCATCCAGAATGACCTCTTGGAATGTCTTCCAAAATTCAAGAAGATGATCCTCATACAGAGTAGGATCAATGGTAAAGGAGGTGAAGTAGTTTGAGAGAGCTAAGAAATGGCAAACCTCTGAGAAATATGGATCCTTCTCAGAGTGTAACAGAGCAACTTGCTTGTGTTGTGTGTGTAATTGCATGGAGAAATCTGGTTCATTTTGTTGGTTAAGGTTGGCCATTTTGAGAAAGCTTAGGGATGAAGAAAGTATGAACGAAGGCAGTTTTAAAGAGATTTAGGTATGGAGGAAAGATGAAGATGATAGAAGGAGGGGGGACTGTTGGATTTATATGTGAAAAGGAATTAATACAAAGTTAATAAAAGAGGATAAATTTTGAAATTCGGATGTTGGTCCCACCTCTGAAAAAGTAGTTTGTTTTTTGCTCAAAAAATAGTTTTCTTAGAAATCAAAAAGCTTCCGAAGGTAAATTGTCTTCGGAAGTTTTAATAAAAAAGCTACCGAAGCCAAAATGGCGTCGACAGAATTTCTTAAGAGTTTTGAAAAATTTTACTTCATAAGAAAATTAAGGCTTGGTTGTTTTGTTCAAAAGAACAAAGCTTCCGAGAGTTAATTTACTTCAGAAGGAAATCGTCCTTGAAAACATATAAGTGTCTAAGAAAGGTTTTAAGCTTTGGAAGATATTTCAGAAATTTCTTCCGAAGGAAAATGACTTAGGCAGTTATTTGTTTTGAAGGCATAAGTTTCTTCTAAAGGTAAAAACATATCTTCCGAAGGATAAAAAAACTTTCAGAAATCTAAGGAAAGACTTCAAAAGGTTTTCATCCAAAGAAAACAAGAGCTTATGAAGGTGATAAACTAGACAACTTAGAACACACAGATTTTAAGAAATCATAAAAATTAGTTTTAAGAAAAACCTACTAAAAGTTTATCATCCTAATAGCTTATATAAGATACTTAAATCTCCATTCATCAAAGGCTTTTGTAAACAGATCAACATATTGTTCATTTGTGTTAACTTTGACTAGTTTAATTAATCATTTTGCAAAGTTTTCTCTAATTAAATGATACCTGATATTGATGTGTTTTGTCCTTAAATGTTGCACAAGATTCTCTGTGATAGAGATAGCACTATTGTTGTCTATGTGAATGGGAGTCTCCTTGAAGTTTAATCCATAGTCAAACATTTGATTCTGAATCCAAAGCACTTGAGCACAATAGCTTGCAGCAGCAATGTATTCAGCTTCAGCAGTTGATACAAAGAAACAGGATTGTTTCTTGCATTGCCATGAGACAACCCTTCCACCAAGAAACAGATATCCCCTAGATGTAGATTTTGCAGTCATGTTGCAACCACCGTAATCACTATCTGTAAAAGCATACAGATTGAAATCAAAATTCTTAGGATTGCAAAGATCAAGTGTTGAAGCACCTTTGAGGTATCTTTGAATCCTTTTGACAATGATGTGGTGAGACATCATGGGGTTGGCTTGATATCTTGCACAAATACATGTGGCAAACATTATATCAGGCTTGCTAACTGTGAGATACATAAGAGACCCAATCATAACCCTGTATAGGTGTTCATCTACACACTCCCCTTAAGATCAGGCCCAAGGGAGTGGTTTCTTGCTATGGCTGTCTTAGAAATCTTACAATATGTCATGTTGAATTTTTTGAGTATGTCTTTAACATACTTTGACTGACTAATGAAGATGCCATCTTCAACTTGCTTCACTTGAATTCCCAAAAAGAAATTGAGTTCCCCCATGGCACTCATTTCAAATTTGTCCTTCATCAGCTTCTCAAAGTCTTTGAAGAGCTTTATATTACTTCTCAAAGTCTTTGAAGAGCTTTGGATTAGTTGAACCAAAGGTGATGTCATCTACATACACTTGAACTAGCATTAAGTAATTTCCCTGTCCTTTGATGAAGAGAGTTCCATCTATAGTACACTTTTTATATCCATGCTTGCAGAGATACTAAGATAGAGTCTCATACCATTTCCTTGGTGCCTGTTGCAGCCCATATAGAGCTTTGTCAAGCTTGCAGACATAATCCGGATGATCAGGATCAGCAAAACCAGGTGGTTGTTTGACATACACCTCTTCATCAATCATCCCATATAGAAAAGCACACTTGACATCAAGTTGATAGACCTTGAAGTTCTTGGATGCAGCAAATGCCAAGAATATCCTAACAGCTTCTAGTCTTTCTACAAGAGCAAAGACATCAGTGTAGTCAATTCCTTCTTCTTGTGTGTACCCTTGAACAACTAGTCTAGCTTTATTTTTATGACAATGCCTTTATCATCTTTCTTATTCCTAAACACCCATTTGGTTCTTAGTAGTCTTCCTATAAGGAAGAGCACAAAGATTCCAAACTTTCTGCCTTTTGAATTAAAGCAGCTCCTCTTGCATGGCTTCAACCTAACTTTCATCTTTCAGAGTCTCATCAATTTTCTTTGCCTCTATTTGAGATAAGAAACAAGAGAAAAGACAAACATTTTCTTCATGGGTTTGTCCTCTTGTTCTTACCCCTATGTCAACATCTCCAATGATGTTTGTGGTGGGGTGAGACTTGTGGATCCTTAGCTGAGGGATCATAACAAGTTGCTGAGAGAGATCTAAATTTGAAAATTTTAGATCTGGCATTGATGCTTCTCCCAAAAAATCAACACATTTATCAAGAGAAACTTGATCCAATGAGTGTGTGACATCATTGATGTTGTCATCTATAGAGTGGTTATCATCATCAAGAAATTCCTGATCACTGTCACCACCACCATCATTTTCTTCTGCATTTGAAGTGTCTTTATCTGGTTGTTGAGCCTTTGATCTAGAATTTGAAGGCATCTCAGATGTATCAGCTGAATTTGTCATTGTGGTGTTGATAGAAACCTCATTTGCAGAAGTAGTTACAACTGGAGCTAAAGATGTGTTACTTGAAGGTCTTCTTAGCTCAAATCTTGGGTTAGGATCACCTGTGGGTAAGATATCTGTAGATCCTGAAACATTCTCACAAAATTTGTTAAAATAGTTTCTAACTAAATCAAGATCAAATAGCCAATCAGGACCAGAACTAGCCACAGAGGGTGTGTGTTCATTAAAAGTCACATTGACCGACTCCTTAACAATTCTAGTTCTGAGATTATATACTATATAAGCCTTAGCTTGAGAAGAGTATCCAATGAAGTGTCCATCATCTGATTTCTTAGTAAATTTAGCAATTTGATCTTTGGTATTCAAGATGGTGCAAGGACATCCAAATGACCTGAGAAAACCAATGAAAGGTTTCCTCTTGTGACAAAGTTCATAAGGAGAATTGCCATGAGTCTTAATTACTAAAACTCTTTTGTGCACATAGCAGGCAGTGTTGACTGCCTCTGCCCAGAAGGTGATGGGTAGTTTAGAGTCAGACAACATGGTTCTTGTAGCTTCAATCAGTGTCTTGTTTTTCCTCTTAGCAACACCATTTTGCTGAGGAGTCCTGGGAGCACTTTATTGTCTTGTAATACCATTTTCATCATAAAATGTATCAATGATTTAGTTCTTGAATTCAGTTCCCCGATCACATCTTATGGTTTTGACCTTGTGATCACATTGATTCTCAATCTTTAAGATGAAATTCTTCAGAATCTCAGGAGTTTCATCCTTAGATCTAAGGAAAAAGACCTAAGTGAATTTTGTAAAATCATCTGTGAACACCAAACAATAAGAGGTCCTTCCTAGACTCATTACACTGGTGGGGCCAAAGAGATCCATATGTAATAAGTGTAGGGGTGTAGTGATAGAGTTTCTTTCCTTAGGCTTATGAAATACCTTATGTTGTTTCCCTTTCAGGCATGCAACACAATATCACTTGTAAACTCTTTCATTGGCATTTTAGTTACCAAATCATCCTTAATAAGTTTATTTATGTTCTTAAAGTTTAAATGGCAGATTCTTTTATGCCATAGGAAAGACTCATCACTATTTGCTTTAGATAGAAAGCATAAAACTTATCCAGAGGGAGATGTCTCTTGCAAGTCCATCTTGTACATGTTCCCTTTTCGAGGGGCTCTGAGCAAGATATGCTCATGAGGAATGACCACCCTGGGCTTGAGAAAAATGCACTCATCCTCAGTAAAGAGCATGTTATGACTCTGATCACAAAATTAGGATACACTTAGAAGATTGTACCCAAGCTCCTTGACAAAGTTTACCTTTTCAATGTTAAGCTTACCATTTGTGACCTTGCCCCTTCCAGAAATGTAACCACCTTCATCTCCTCCAAAAGCAA
>BJCM01078156.1:0-12404 GCA_018326385.1 Flaveria bidentis
CTTTCTTTCCCCTTCCCGTACATCCTTGATAACTTCGGTCACCACAGACGGTAAGATTGTCTGCATGACCTGATGGACTTCCTCAACTACAGCCTCTATTACTATGGCTCTCAAGTTGGCACTCTCATCACCACCCTCCAGATGAGTGGTCTCGGGTTCTTCAAGAACCTCCTTTTCCACTCTGGGTCTTCCCCTCTTGGGTCGCGGTTCAACACCTCGACCTCCACCACGTGAAGCTTTCGAAGATCTACCACCGGCCATTCACACGCACACTTAAAGATTCAAACACCAACACGGTCCTTCAAGGGAACAACTTAGTTTATGTTAAGTATAGTAAGTCCCTAATTACAGTGGCCAGTTGTGATTAGCCACTTACTTTATTCTTCATACCCCAAGCATTACCTGTCCTCACTATATCAGTAATTAAATCTACAAATGCAGGACCGGTGAAGGGGGTCACTTACAACACAACTACACAAAGAGGAGATTAACCAAACTTAATCAAATAGTAAGATTTGTTTAACCATAAGTTTGACACTAAGAACACAAGTAATATGCAAGAGATAGAACAAGAGAACACAAGTGTTTAGTTTTTAAGGATGCAGTATATTGCTTTCTTATGTTCTATTACAAGTGTTACAAAGCATAATGGAAAGATACAACAACAAGGAATACTTATACTATAACCAATAGTCGGTTATTCTTTGAAAGCCAGCTGGATACAATTGACTAGACACAAACAAAATAAATTGTAGAGTCAAAAGGCAGATTGCCTTTTGACTAGTGACTATGACATGCCATAGCTCACATCCTTATCTATTACAAAAAGGATAAAGTACATGAAGTAGAAAGTTACAGACTCAAGACCTCAATGTACAGTTACCAAAAGCATGGAACTTTTCACCTACTCATGTAAGTTGGTGACTTTACAGAGATGCAACGGAAAGGTGTCCAGCTTTATGGAATAGTACATCAGATAAAGCATATGTCAAAAGTCTTCGGAAGAAATCTGTCTTCATGAGTTGAAGCTTTGGAAGACTTTGTCTCTGAGGCTTCGAAAGGCTTTGTCTCTAAGGCTTCGGAAGACTTCATCTTTGGCTTCAGAAGATATTGGTCTTGGCTTCGGAAGATTTCATATTTAAAATATTTTTATTGCATGTGTGAAACTTCCTAAGCATTCTTCTTCACTGCACTTGTGCAGCATGGAGGATAGACTTTGGATGTTTGGGTTGCATCAGCCTTTTCATTTATCTCTACAACAAACAACACATAACCACATAACATGCGCACGTAATACCGGTTAACATTAAGAAAATACCTGATGGCACGCAGCAACTCAGATTGGCATCCCTTCCCCTTCCGTCCCATTCTCAGTTTAAGTTATGTTTATTTTTTAAAAATTTACCCGTTTCACTTAAACTTTAGCTCTGATACCAAACTTGTAAGGCCCCGTTCCCGGGACGCTCATCGTTGGTCGATCGTTGCACATAAAACATACAAATACATTTTACTTTCATAAAACCTCGCAGTGGAATTATCAAAATAGACATCTCATTTCATTATAAAAGCTTTTGCAAAACAATACATCGTTATCAAGTTACAAAATAGATGTTGCATTACGTCACAAAAGCATTATAAATATGGATGCCATCCAAAAAAGCTTAGTAGCCGCCTCATGCCATACTCAGCAACCATTACCCGCCAACTGGAAACACATAAAAGTCAACATTGTTGATTGAGTTCTAGTTTTATAATAAAACATACTTTTCTTTCATTAAAACTGTTCTTTACTTTCATGCGATCATACATCATACGTACAAAAAGATAATATCATTATTATCTTGATTAACTGTTCATACATTCTTTCTTTCATTCGTACGTTCATTACTTCCGATGACATGTACATTACCCCGAACTATGTGCACGAAGCGGGTAACTGGGCCTAAGTTCTTTCATAGACCTCGAACATTGGGCACGGAGCTGACTCAAGTACATAGGGCAAGTACATTCACCACTTATCATTTCACTTTCATTCCGGATCAATGCCATATGCTCTACCCCAAAAATTGTGCACGAAACTGGTTACTGGGCCTGAGGTCTATCATAGACCTCGAGCATTATGCACGAAGCTGACTCTAGCACCTAGGGCAAGCCGCAAGGATCCCATAAATATGGTCAATCACAAAGATTGGACCCCAGTGTGCATCCTTCCGGGGTAGCTAACCTGTACACCGTTAAGCTAACACCCTTCATTGGTTGTGAATCTCCATACATTTGCTTGCAATTCTTTCTTACATTCGTTCATTCATTAGAGCATGCATTCTTTCATCATGTTCCTCTTTTCATTATCTTCCACTTTACGTTACATAATACTTTCATTTCATTTGTTAACATTCCATGTAAAGCCAAGGGAAAATAATCATACATAACAATAAGGAATATCAACATTCACAGCTAACATCATCGTACAGGGCATCCTCATACATACATAACATACATCATGCATAATCATACAACAACATACGTCATCATCATCTATGCCCAACATAACCTTTATGGCCTTAAAAGTCATATTACATGAACTCTCGGGAACCTTCCACATCAAAACTTACATCTGCACTTTCTCCCGAAAGTCAGTAAATAAACTACGTTCCCTCGGGTACACCAACCCTACTTGGGCGTATGTGCACACTTCAGTCGCATGGCTTCCCAGGCGACTGAACCCATGCAGATGGACATAATGTGGATGAATACCCATGCGAATGGACCTAATGTGGATGGACACAGGTGCGAATGGACCTAATGCCGATGGACCTAGGCGTATGGACCTCAGTCACATGATTCCCCATGCGAATAAACCTCAGTCACACAACTCACAGGCATATGGGCTCCAATCGCACGACTCACATGCGAATGAACCTTAGTCGCACGACTGGCATGCATATGGACATCAGTCATATTTCTTTCGGTAGCATGACCTCCAGTCGCATGCCATTCAGTCGTATAGCCCTAACTGATGCAGAATGCAGTTCATCCCGAACCCAATCTGCCATTTTCGACCTCTAAGCTCTTCCAAACCTCTTTTAAGATCAAATCAACCATCCTAATCCTTAGGAATACATATCACAACACCTTTCTAGCACACAGAAGCGCGAAATGAAAACCCATTCGAATCACACACAAACACATACACACAGTTTAAACACACACTTTTCAAAAATGGGTTTCACTATGTGTTCCAGCCCTAAATTAGTTAAAACATGTAAAAGAAGGGTCCTAGAACTCACACAAACAACCCGTCGTGGAGAGCTTCGATTCAACCCGCTACATTTCAACTTTCACGCTCGAATCCACAAGAATCAAGCTTGAGACCCTTTTTCTCCCTCTATTCTTCTCTTGGCCGATTTTACAAGTGTGGGGGAGGGTGTGGGCTACCCTCCCCTCTTATCCCCCCACTCATCCAATCTTTCTCCCCTTTTGGCAAGTTTGGTCCCTCAACTTGGACTTTATTTCTTTTTCTTCTTTCGTCGGCTTCAAAAAAAAATATCCGGGTGTTACAAGGAACATAAAGAACTTAACTTATATATTGCCAAGGAGTTCAAAAAGAAAGAACAAGAAACACTGTAACACCTGGTTATTCTTTTAAAGTTAGAAAAGAAGAATAAAGTGAAGAATAAGAAAGAAATGTTATATAGCCTAAGTAGAGGGACCTAAGGTGTCAAAGGAACAAATTCTTTAAAAAATATGTGTAAAAGGTGATGGCTGCCCACACTCTCTTAACACATCTACTCTCGGGTTTTTGAAGAGAGAGAGAGAGAGAAAAGGCAGAAAAATCGGATATTTTGAAGAAAAACAAGAAGAAAAGTCGAATTCAAGGTAAGAATTCGTGTGTTTATGATGTTCTTAAATGGCCATAGCTTCGGTTGTATGCTTATGTGTGTTTGTGTGTGTTCGGGTATGTTTTTGTTGGTTTCTAGGCAGTTGAACTCAATTGCAAACGAGTTTGGAAGAAGCCATACTCAAAAGGCTGCTAAGGTGAGTTCTAGAACCCCCTTTTTACTTGTTTTTAATTGCTTTGGGGCTGGAAATGCATGTATAAACATTTTTATAAAGTTGGGATTTATACCCGTATGTGTGTATGTTATGGGCGGGGTTTGATTTTGGGCTATGTATGTGTTTGATGATGTTATTGTTGTGTTTATAAGGCTTAGAATGTAATATTTAAGCTTAGAACATGATAGCGGTGTTTGGGGACTGATTTATGATTATAAGTGTGTAGGCTGCTCATGCGCCTAAACAGTAGCTCATGCGCCCAACTTTAAATAATTGCCTAAGTGTTCCCATGCACCCAAAACCTCATGCACCCAAACAGTAGCTCATGCGCCTAGAAATAGGCTGAAATAGACTAAGTGTTCATACACCCAGATAGTTCATGCGCCTAGGCACTCATGCGCGTGCATAGTGCTCATTCGCCTAGAATCTGCCAAGAATAGACTAAGTGTTGCTCGTGCGCCCCAATAGTGTTGATGCTCCCGAAAGTTTCTCATGCGCCTAAATTTTTCTCATGCACCTGAAAGGCCATGCGCCTGCATAGTGCTCATGCGCCTAAAGACTTAGATTATTTTCTGACTTTTCGGGAAAAAAACTGAAATGTAGGCTTTGACTTGGGAGGTTCCTGGGGGCTATGTAAGTTGACTTTTTGAACTCATAGATGATGTGATGGGCATTGTATGATGATGTATGATGTATGATTATGCATGTTGGTATGTTGCATGTATGTTATGCATGTATGATGGTGCCTTGTATGGTGATGTTTTGTATGGTTTTGTTATGGTCCATGTTATGTATGTTTATCTTTCCCATGGATTTACGTGTTATAGTTCTGAAAGAAATGAAAAAGTATTATGTAACGTAAAGTGAAAGATAATGAAAAGAGGAACACAATGATAGAGTGCATGCATTAATGAAAGAGAAAGTAAAAAAGGCTTGCAAGAAAGATGTACGGAGGTGCACGGATCTAAATGGTCTTAAGCTCAACTGTGTGTGGTTTAGCTAACCCTTAAGGATACACGTAGGGGTCCAGTCTTTGTGACTGACCAGTGATATAGTACATGGTTTATAGTGATTACTCACCTCGGTGCTAGGGCCAGGCTTTGTGCGTTATGGAAGTCATTAATCTTCGTCCTAGTACCCGCTTTGTGCATACTTTTGAGGTGTAGTATACAGTTGGGATCTTTGTCGCTTTCCCTGGTGCTGGTGCTAGGCTTTGTGTGTTATGGAAGTCATGTATGATCTTCAGCCCAGTACCCCATTTGTTTGGGGTATAGTTGACGACACTAATCCGGAAAGAGATAGTGAGATAAAGAAAGAAAGTGATGAATAGTAAAGGAAGATAATAATGTTATTATCTATGTGTACGTACGGTGTGTGATCATGTACAAAAGTATAGTATGACTTGATAAAGGGTAAAGAATGGTTTTAAGGATGGCACGGGGTGGCTACTTGGCTCTTTTTGGATGGCATCCATAGTTGATAATGATTTTGTGATGTAATGAAACAAGTATTTTGTAATTTGATAACGATGTATTATTTTGCAAAAGCTTTTATAATGAAATGAGAAGAAGTTATTTTAATGTTTCTGCTAAAATGCTTTTTTTAAATTAATGTAATTATATGTTTTATGTGCGATGAATAACCAGATGTAAGTGTCCCGGGAACGGGCCTTACAAGTTGGTATCAGAGCCAAAGTTTAAGTGAAATGAGTAAATTTTTCAAAAGAAACCTAGACTTAAACTGAATATGGGAAAAAAAGGAAGGGATGCCAGCCCGAGTAGCTGCGTGCCATCAGGTATTTTCTTAATGTTAACCGGCATTATGTGGGCAAGATATGTGGTTTACGTGCTGTTTTTAGATTTAGATACTAATATAGTCTGGATAGGAAATGCTTGGGGAATGAAGAGTAAACTACGTGGCTAATCACAACTAGCCATTGTAATTAGGGACATACTATACTTGACATAAACTGAGTTGTTCCGTTGAATGACCGTGTTAGTGTTTGAATCTTATATTGTGTTTAGAGGATAGCCGGTGGTAGATCATCAAAAGCTTCACATGGCGGAGGTCATGGTGGATGTGGTGCTGAACCACGAGCTATAAGAGGAAGGCCTAGGGCTGAAAAGGGGGTTCATGAAGAATCAAATACCCCTTATCCAGAGGCTGGGGATGAGAGTGCTAACTTGAGAGCCTGAGTGAAGGAGGTTGTCTTGGAGGAGGTGCACCAGGTCATGCAGACGATCTTACCATCTGTAGTGACAGAAGTGATAAAAGTTGTACGGGAGGGGGAGAGGAAGGAAAGGAGTAGGCCTATGGGCGAAAAGAGACAGTCTAAGACTAAGACTGTTTTCTCTGATGACTAAGAGGAAGAGGAAGAAGAAGAGCATACGCAAGAGGTGGCACGAGGCTATAACTATGGTGCATTTCAAAGATGCAAGCCCCTAACCTTCAATGGCAATGGCACTATTGCTGCTGCTCACTAGTGGGTGAGAGAGATGGAAGCTATTCTGAATATCAACAAGTGTTGAGAGGACCAAAAGGTGAAGTTTGCTGCCCACTCATTTATGGACTCGGCTTTGTGCTAGTGGGATAATATTATCCATGCTGAGGGTAGCCGGCCATCAGAAGAATTAGGTGGCCGAAGTTGAAGAGGTTGGTGATTGAGGAGTTCTGTCCTCACCGTGAGATGGACAAAGTTGAGAGGGAGTTCCTGCAGTTGGAGGCGGGGGCTATGACCCATCAACAATACACTACCAAGTTTAATGAGATGGCACGTCTGGTGCCGGATCAAGTGACACCCTTTTCACGAAAGATCAAGAGATACATTCAAGGGCTGCCGGCGGATATCCGAAGGCACATGATCGTTGCCCAACCAAGCACGTTTAGGTCGACAGTTGACTTGGCAGGGAGATTGTATGATGAAAGAGCTGTGGTGGTGGCTGAAGGCAGCAAGAAAGGTGGTGGTGACCAGAATTGGAACGGGAAGCGATTTGGACGTGGCGGAGCCGCTTCAAGCAACACGGTTGCACGGGTGGATGACCGACGTGTGGTCACATCTGGTGCGGGGTCGAGGAGGTGTGTTAAGTGTGGACGAGAGCACACCAGGGAATGTAGAGTGGGATCCAATGTCTGTTTCCGCTGTGGAAGGACCAGACATGTGGCGAAGAACTACGGACTGAGGGGGTTTTATACTTTGTGGCGAGGAGGGCCACATGAGCAGGGACTGCAAGTAACTGAGGGCTAAAGGATCGGGTGTGAAGAAGGCTGGAGGTGAAGGGTAGAGGGCGAGTGCCAGAACATTCACGATGACGCAGGAGGAGGCTAGGACGGACCCCAATGTTGTGTGAGGTAAGTTTCTAGTAAATCAAACTTTAGCCTCTGTGTTATTTGATTCTGGTGCTAGTAAGAGTTTTATTTCTGCTGCTTTTTGTGCTAAATTTTCTATTAGTAGTAAGAATATTGATACACCCTTTGATGTAGAAATTGCCACAGGTAAGTTTACAAGGATTTCTAAGATGATAGAAGGTTGTGACGTAGAATTCGAAGGTCACAAGTTCCCTGTTAGACAATTTGTGATGACCTTAGGCGGGTTCGATGTAGTCCTAGGAATGGATTGGTTGGCGGACTTTGAGGCGAATATTGTGTGTCGCAAGAAGATGATTCGATTGACAACGCCTGACGGGAGTTCGGTGATGGTTTACGGTGATCGAGTCACTACGATACCGAAGGTGATTTCTATGGCGGTCGCGGGAAAGTGTATGAGGCGTGCATGTAGTGCTTATTTGGCCAACTTGAAGGATGAGGACATGCCAACACCATAACGGTCTAATGTACCGGTTGTGTGTGACTTTCCGAACGTGTTTCCCGAAGACATACCAGGAGTGCCACCTGACCACGATATCGAGTTCCAGATTGACTTGATACCGGGTGCCCAACCTGTAGCTAAGGCACCGTATGAGTTAGCTCCAACTGAGATGAAAGAGTTGATGGAGCAATTGCAGGAGTTGCTTGACAAGGGGTTCATTAGACCGAGTATCTCACCTTGGGGTGCTCCGATCTTATTCGTGAAGAAGAAAGATGGTAGTATGAGGACGTGTATAGATTACCATGATTTGAATAAGCTGACCGTGAAGAATCGGTATCCCTTACCAAGAATTGATGACCTATTTGATCAGCTTCAGAGTGCCAGTTGGTTCTCGAGGATAGACCTCCGATCTGGCTACCATCAGTTGAAAATGAAGGAGTAGAATATTCCTAAAATAGCTTTTCCCATGCGTTATGGACACTACGAGTTTCTCGTTATGTCTTTTGGTTTGACCAACGCGCTAGCTGCTTTTATGGATCTTATGAATCAAGTGTGTCGGCCGATGTTGGATAAAGCAAGGATTGTGTTTATTGATGATATCCTTATTTATTTAAATAGCGAGGTGGAGCATGCCGGTCACATTCTGGAGGTTTTGGAGACGTTGAGAAAGGAGAAGTTGTACGCCAAGTTCTCCAAGTGCACATTTTGGTTGCATGAAGTTCAATTCTTGGGTCATGTGGTGAATCCTAAGGGGATTGTGGTAGACCCGGCAAAGGTGGAGGCGACGATGCAATGGAAGTCACCAAAGACACCATTTGAGATTCGTAGTTTATTGGGATTGGCAGGCCATTATAGGAGGTTTATTCAAGACTTCTCTAAGATCGCTTCTCCACTAACCAAGTTTACCTGTAAGGATGTAAAGTATGTATGGGGTCAAGCTCAAAAGAAGGCATTCGAGGAGTTAAAGGCGAGGTTGACTCAAGCTCCTGTCTTGTCATTACCCGATGGAAGCGAAGATTTGGTGGTTTATTCAGATGCTTCCTACTCAGGGTTGGGATGTGTGTTGATGCAGAGATGAAAGGTTATAGTCTATGCATCCCGACTGTTGAAAGTTGATGAGGTTAATTATCCTAATCATGACTTGGAGCTAGAAGTTGTGGTCTTCGCGTTAAAGATATGGAGGCAATACCTATATGGGACGAAGTGCACCATAATCACGGATCACAAGAGCTTGAAGTAAATTTTTGAGCAGAAAGATTTGAACATGAGGCAGAGGAGATGGTTGGAGCTCATAAAAGATTATGATTGTGAGATCCATTATCATCGGGTGAAAGCCAACGTGGTGGTGGATGCCCTTAACCAAAAGGAGAGACCCGAGCCGATTCGAGTGAAAGCTTACTAGTTGATCATGACCTTTGATGTGATGAAGCAAGTCAAGGAGTTTCAAGAGGAGGCGTTGAAAGAAGATTATCTTAACTCTGAAAGAATGAGAGGTCTAGTCGCGGAGTTGGGTGAAAACACAATCGTTGTTAGGACCCGGATCTACATGTGAAGATTATGGATGAAGCTCATAAAACTCGATACTCTATTCACCCAGGTGCTAGGAAGATGTACCAAGACATGAAGAAAGATTATTGGTGGCAGGGTATGAAGCGTGATGTGGTGGAGTATGTGAGTAAATGACTTACTTGTTTAGAAGTAAAGGCCGAGCACCAAAAGCCATATGGGAAGATCCAAACTTTGGATATACCGGAGTGGAAGTGGGAGCATATCACCAGTGATTTTATTATCAAGCTACCGTGTATTGCGCGTGGGTACGATGCTATATGGGTGATAGTGGACCGTTTGACGAAGAGTTCTCACTTCCTACCGATCTGCGAGACATATTCATCTGAGAGATTGGCGGATCTTTTCATTAAAGAGATTGTAACTCGTCATGGTGTGCCGGTGTCTATTGTGTCTAATCGTGACACCCGGTTTACATCTAAATTCTAGAAGAAATTCCCCGATGCGATATGGATGAGGTTACATATTAGCACGGCTTATCATCCTCAGACGGATGGTTAGTCAGAAAGGACCATGCAGACGCTAGAAGATATGCTTCGGGCATGCGTCATTGATTTTGGAGGAAGTTGGGATAACCATTTACCGTTAGCTGAGTTCTCATATAACAATAGTTATCATGCCAGTATTGGTATGCCCCTTTATTAGATGCTACACGGTAGGGGATGCAGAATGCCCATGTGTTGGGGCGATATTGGCCATAAAGAGTTAGGGAGCGACGAAGTGGTCAAGGCTATGACTGAGAAGCTAGAAAGGATCAAAGCCTTTATGATGATAGCTAAAGATAAGCAAAAGTCGTATGCTGATAAGAGACGTAAATCGATTGAGTTCTAGGTGGGTGATAGAGTCATGTTAAAGGCCTCACCTTGGAAAGGTATTATTAGGTTCAGAAAGCGGGGCAAGTTGAGCCTGAGATACATAGGGCCTTTCCGAATCATTTCTCGAGTAGGAGAGGTGGCCTATTGATTGGAGCTACCAGATAAGTTAAGTGGGATTCACCCGACATTCCATGTATCTCATCTAAGAAAGTGTTTAGCCGATGAGGATATGATTGTTCCATTGGAGGATATCGAGGTAGATGAACGGCTCAATTATGTAGGGAAACCAGTGGCGATCATTGATCGTAAAGAGAAGAGGTTAAGGAATAAGGTAGTTCCTCTCGTGCGTGTACACTGGAAGCACAGGAAGGGATCTTAGTATATGTAGGAGACAGAGGAGGAAATGAGACAGTATTACCCATGATTGTTTGAGGAATAAAATGTTTCGGGGACAAAACCTATATAAAGGGGGTGGACTTGTAACACCCGGTTATTCTTTTAAAGTTAGCAAAGAAGAATAAAGTGAAGAATAAGAAAGAAAAGTTATATAGCCCAAGTAGAGGGACCTAAAGTGTTAGAAGGACAAAAATCTTTAAAAAGTGGGTGTAAAAGGTGATGGCCGCCTACACTCTCTTCACACATCAACTCTCGGGTTTTTGAATAGAGAGAGAAAGAGAGAAGGTAGAAACTTTGGATATTTTGAAGAAGAAAAGTCGATTTCAAGGTAAGAATTCGTGTGTTTACGACGTTCTTAACTGGCAATAGCTTTGGTTGTATGCTTATGTGTGTTTGTGTGTGTTCTAGTATGTTTTTGTTGGTTTCTAGGGGGTTGAACTCAATTGCAAACAAGTTTGGAAGAAGCCATACTCAAGAGGCTGCTAAGGTGAGTTCTAGAACCCCTTTTTACTTGTTTTTAACTGCTTTGGGGCTGGAAATGCATGTATGAACATTTTTATAAAGTTGGGTTTTATACCCGTATGTGTGTATGTGTGTATGTGTGTATGTTGTGGGTGGGGTTTGATTTTGGGCTATGTATGTGTTTGATGATGTTATTGTTGTGTTTATAAGGCTTAGAATGTAAGATTTAAGCTTAGAACATGATAGGCAATGTTTAGGGACTGATTTATGATGATAAGTGTGAATTAGGCTACTCATGCGCCTAAACTGTAGCTCAAGCACCTAACTGTAAATTACTGCCTAAGTGTTCCCATGCGCCCAAAACCTCATGAGTCCAAAACCTCATGCACCCAAACAGTAGCTCATACTCCTAGAAATAGGCTGAAATTGACTAAGTGTTCATACGCCCAGATAATTCATGCGCCTAGGCACTCATGCGCCTGCATAGTGCTCATGCGCCTAGAATCTACCCTGAATAGACTAAGGGTTGCTCGTGTGCCCCAATAGTTCTGATACGCCCGAAAGTTTCTCATGCGCCTAAGTGTTCCTCATGCGCCTGAAAGGCCATACGCCTGCATAGTGTTCATGCGCCTGCATAGTGCTCATGCGCCTAAAGATTCTGGCTTTTTGGGGAAAAAAAGTGAAATGTATGCCTTGACTTGGGAGGTTCCCGGGGGCTATATAAGTTGAATTTTTGAAGTCATAGATGATGTGATGGGCATTGTATGATGATGTATGATTTATGCTTATGCATGTTGGTATGTTGCATGTATGTTATGCATGTGTGATGGTGCCTTGTATGGCGATTGTAGGACCAGTGAAGGGGGTCACTTACAACACAACTACACAAAGAGGAGATTAACCAAACTTAATCAAACAATAAGACTAGATTAACCACAAGTTTGACACTAAGAACACAAGTAATATGCAAGAGACAGAACAAGAGAACACAAGTGTTTAGTTTTCAAGGATGCAGTATATTGCTTTCTCAAGTTCTATTACAAGTGTTACAAAGCATAATGGAAAGATACAAGGACAAGGAATACTTATACTACAACCTACAACCAGCTATACTTTGAAATCCAGCTGGATACAATTGACTAGACACAAACAAAATCAATTGTAGAGTCAAAAGGCAGATTGCCATTTGACTAGTGACTATGACATGCCATAGCTCACATCCTTATCTATTACAAAAAGGATAAAGTACATGAAGTAGAAAGTTACAGACTCAAGACCTCAATGTACAGTTACCAAAAGCATGGACC
>BJCM01078158.1:0-13679 GCA_018326385.1 Flaveria bidentis
ATGTGGTTAGTACGTTATGATCCAAGTCGGGTCATACCCAATAACAAACTATACAAACACCAATTAGTATTTATTTATTGATAAGATCAAACAAATAAATACCGACACCAATTTAGAAAATGGGTTTTTCTAAAAAGTTGCTTTTGTAAAAGAACAACATTATGTGGATAATTTGTTCATGAGAAATTGTTTGTTTCATTATTTAAGTTGTTTAAATAATAACAAATAAAAGTGTGTTATTGTTATAAAATTAAAAGAGGTTTTAATTTTATAAAATGAAGGGTAAGAGTGTAACATTTTATAAAAACTAAAATGGGGGGGAACCCATTTTTGAGGCCATGTTTCGGCCGCCCAAGGTGTGTATCGGGACTCCCCTTTTATCTTTTTTTGCAAGTCATTTGACACTAGAACACTCTTCCATCATCTCACCTTTCTCTCACACACACTTAAGCAAAAAAAGGCTCTCAACAAGGCTGAATATTTTCGGATTTCAGCTCCAACAAGGCCGAAATTTCGGATTTTGAAGGTGCCTTGGTGTAGAGTTTTGGTGTAAAGCTCCCTAACTAGCTAAGTGTTTGAAGAGCTTATGGGTATTACAAGCTTGAGGTCTTTTCCTTTGAAGGCTAGCAACTCAAGAACATCATCTTCTTCATCTTATACATCTACAACAACTTGTACAAGAAAGGTTGTATCTTTGAACACCCTATGGTTGTCATGTTTTGTTTGATAGCATACTATTTCACATATGTTTATATGATCCTTATTCTTGGGTTTTATTTATGTTTTAAATGGTGCAAATTTTCATATTACTAATCATATGTTAAACCTATATTCCGCTGCGATTTTTCAAGTTTAAATGAATAAACTAGCTTGTTTTACATGTGACAAAACCCAACACTAGGAGCACTATATTGTCTTGTAATACCCTTTTCATTACAAAATATGTCAAGGATTTGGTTATTCAATTTAGTTCCTTAATCACATCTTATGGTTTTGACCTTTTGATCATATTAATTCTTAATTTTTAGAATGAAGTTCTTTAAGATCACAGGAGTCTCATCTTTAGTTCTAAAGAAGAAGACCTAACTAAATCTTGTGAAATCATCTATGATCACCAAATAGTATGAGGTCCTTCCTAGAATCATTACACTAGTGGGGCCAAAGAGAACCATGTGTGATAACTGTATGGATATAATGATGGAGTGTTTTTCCTTTGGTTTGTGAGACACCTTGTGTTGCTTCCCTTTCAGCATGCAGCATAATGATCATCACTTGCAAACTCTTTCTTTTTCATTCTAGTTGTCAAATCATTCTTAATTAATTTATTCATGTTCAAAAGTTTACATTGCATATTCTTTTATGTCAAAGGAAATATTCATCATTATTTGCTTTAGATAAAAAACAAGAAACTCCTCCTGAGGGAAATGTTTCTTGCAAATCTATCTTGTACATATCCGCTTTCTAGGGGCACTGAGAAGGATATGCTCAGTGAAGAGCAAGTTATGTCTTTGATCACAAAATTAGGATACACTTAGTAAATTTAAGCTCTTTAAAAAAGTTTACCTTTTCAGTGTTGAGCTTACCATTTGTGACACTACCCCTTCTAGTAATGTAACCACCTGCATCTCCTCCAAAAGCAATTGGCCCTCCATCAATTTTCTCAAAATTTTAAAGCAAAAAGTCATTACATGTCATTTGCTTGGAACATCCACTATCAATGCTCCATACATTTATCTTTCTCTTTAGTTGTTCCTGGACAAAAAGAGATGGTTAGTTACATTTGTAAACCGAAGTCTCATTAGTCTTGGGCTTGTCAAAGTGAACTGGAGACAATGCAATTATGATTAATCCTATGTTCAGACTTTAAGGATCAATTGCTATTGTTGATGAATAACTTTCAATCACATGATCTTCGTTTATCTTCCACACCATCTTTGGAAGATTAAACTTGACCTTCAAAACTTTGAAAGTTTTGATAACTTCAAAAGTTTTGGAGACTAGACCTTCGGAAGATCCTACTTTCACTACAGCAAGACCAAAATTTCTTTCGAAGGAAGTTTTTACTTGTCTTCTTTTCCACTTTGGAGCTCCCAAAAGGAAGAGATTTTCCTTCTGAAGCTTTCTTCTTCTTCTTCTCAGAAGTTTTATTCTTGGTCATGTGGATAGTACTTTTAGGATTGTAGATGCAATCCTTGGTAAGATGAAAAGTAGTACAATAGATGATGCATTCAACTGGCTTCCTTTTGAGAGACTTCTTATGAATATATAGCTAAGCTTGATCACTTTCCATCTCCATCTTCATATTCTCAGATGATCCAGCAAGCTTCCTAGGGTGATGCTTACTCGTGGAGGTGAATGGTTCAGGCTGTGTAGCAGTGGTACACAACTGATCAGCCTTTTTTTCTTCATAGGGATGAGTTAGACATAAACTAAAATTCTTGGTACTAGAGTTCATAGTTGAGTCCTCAATGTTTACCACTTCAAATCCTATAGAGATAAAGACTTGTTTCTATTTAGAGTTGAAAATGACCTTGATCTCTTGAGCCTTATTTGATCTTATCTTGGCTGCTCTGATCAAGTTTTTCCTCTTAGACTTTGTCATCCCTAGTTCTTTCCTCTCCTTAGGAGAATAGTGACCCTTCTTAGGATGATCTTCTTCACTCATCTCAGATCCATCCTTCATTGTCTCCTCTTCATCCTATTCTTCAATGGGGTCTATAAAAGGAAGCTCATCTTGTCAAGTTCCATACCTTGGAAACCTTACAGATAGTAGAGGGTGTGAAAGAGCTATCTCAGTAGATCCTAGTCCCATTTGGTTACAATTGTAACACTTCACCTTGCTTTTGTCCAGCCTAAACTTTCCATTAGATACATTACTAGGAAACTTAACTTCTAGGCTCTATGAGTGGGAATATCCATATGTTGCACTATCTTCATGTATTCCAGATCATCTAGATGGCTACAGTCTAAGTCTTCAAGGGTAAAGAGGAAGTTACCATTGCTTTCATCCTCAGACACAAAGGCTTGTGATGAGCTTGTGTCTTAGAATGGACTTCCTTGGATGTAGCTCTCCCTTAGTGTCTCCGGTAAGGTAAAGAAATGACTATTTTGTGAGTTTTCAGGGTAGTAGATAAGATGATGCTGTGGTTCTTTACAATCCCTTTCAACCACATGAAGGGCTAAACTCTGCTGATTGTTAGCGTTACCATATGGGTTTTGCATATTCATCACCATCTGGTATCCACTGAGTATACCATACAACTCAATGAGAGTAAGGGTCTTGAGGTTTTCAGTCCTCTTTATAGCCACACAATAGTGTGTCCATTGTCTAGGAAGAGAGGACATGAACTTCCTCATAATGTTCTTATTAGAGTATCTACAATCTTAAGATAATTGAGTCATGGATTCACTTATTTTGAAGGTAAATTCTCAAACTGCTGCTTCAAAAAGTCTTTCCTGTTCCTTTGAGCTTCATTAGACCCCTCATATATCAGCTTCAGTGCATCCCATAATTGCTTAGCAGTTTTGCACTTCTTGAAGCCTTTATGAAAGAGTTTGGAAGAACAGTTTGGAGGGCGGTCATGGCCTTCTGATCTACATATATTTTCTTATAGTCTTGTTCAGAGTAGTCAGTCATTTCCTTTGGTGTCATTCCACCTCTAGAAGTAGCTAAAGAGATGCATGGCACATGAGTCCAGAGACAACAGATCCTCACATCTTGTTTTCTTGAGACTTGATGAAACTTTCCATTTTTTGTCACCAAGTATCAACGTTAGTAGGAGTGATCAGTGAAGACTTTATCATAGTACTGGTTTCCATATTAGCCTTAATAAGAGCTACCATTTGATTTGTTAAGTGATTTGTGAAATTGAGAGGATTTAAGATGATGATATCTTACAATCAAGAGTTTGAAATGCTCTGATACCAATTGCAAGACCGGTTAAGGGATGGTTAATACAATCAGTCTCATAATGAGGAGAGTGTTAGAACATTTAACAAAAAAAATAGGGAACCATGTTTAAGTTAAAGATGCTAAGAACACAAGTAAGTATGAGACAAAACAAAGAACAAGAACAAGATAAGTATGGTTTTCAAGAATGTTGTATACTGCTCTCAAGTTCTATTACAACCTTTATAAGGCATGAAAATAAATACAAGAACTTGAGATACTTTATACTACATCCTATACTAGCTATACTTTGGAAGCCAACTGGAAACACTAATCTAGACAATAAGATCAATATATAGTCAAAAGGCAGATTGCCTTTAACTTATTACTATGACATGCTATAGCTCACATGCTAATATATTACAAAAAGGATAAAAGCTACAAAGTAGAAAGTTAGAGACTACAAACCATAATCTACAGTTTACAAAAGCATGTACAAGTTGGTGAGTCTTCAGAGTGGCAACCAAAAGTTGGTCAGCTTTTGTCAAAAGGTGATCAGAGAAAACATGTCTTCTCTGTCTTTGGAAGAAATTAGTCTTCAGTTTTTTGGCTTTGGAAGACTTTGTCTTAGAAGCTTCGGAAGACTTCATATTTGGCTTTGGAAGATTTGGTCTTTGGCTTCGGAAGATTTTATACTTAGAATACTTTCTCTGAGTTGCATAGAACCCGTGAAGAGTTTAGCTTGGATGGTGAGAATGCACTATTTGTCATAGTGCAAGGGAGGACAGTTTTCATCACCCCAACCACAATCAACTCTCATCTAAGGCTAGATGATGTATAAGGCAAGTTTTGCTTCCCCATATATTCTATTAATGAGTCATTCCAGAACATGGTAAGTGGACTTCATAGTCAGAACCTTCAAAAAGGGTAAGGTATCCTACTAGTGGAAGTACCTCCTCCGTGTTATTATATACTCTTTATCTAACAAACATGGAGGATGTGACTAGATTCTTGAGGACTTATCCTACATAATCCATGAAATGGTTCAAGGGATCAAGTTCAAGTACTCCTAGTTTTTCTATACAAACTTGCTTGCTAAATTGGACTCCTTAGAGTACTACATGTCCCCTAAATATGTTCAACACATTCTTAACTATAAATTGAGCTCACAGTTAAGGGGAATAGGTGGTACTCTTAAATTAGGACAGATGAAGCCTAGAATCTTTAAAATCATGAGAAAGATCATTGTTGGCTTCACATGGGTAGAAACATCACTGGTCCGAAACATGTTAAAGCTTATTGCTCAAGGTGACAACTTGGCAGCACCAGCCAATGTTGAACCCACACCTTTTACATCTGCACAACCTACACTTCCTCAAATAACCATCACACACACAATAAATCCAAACATACCGCTTCTCAGTCTATTCAGATTTAGTAGGTCCCCATACAACCACCCTTGCAGGAGGATGTGGAACCAAGAGCTCACACTTCCATTGAGGATCAAACCAATCCCTTTACTTTATTAGTTAGTGCTAACATTACCTATGCTCAGCCTAATGAGCTCATTGCCCTTTACTTGAGTATCAAAACTCAAGTAATCAGCCCATCAGGGGAAAGCTACCATCCCCAACCATTAGACTTAAACCAACCCATCCCTGGCCTCTAATTCTACGATGATGAGGATATGGGCTTAAGTGAGTACCATAACTCTCTCTCCTCCTCCTCTTCTCAAAGAGAGATCATTGCTCCTGAATCACACATCATCCACCCCTAACTGAGGTGGACTTTCCTAAACATGTTCTGGAAGTCCATATGGAAGAGGCTCTCACATTTACTAGTGATTACACCCTTGAGATCTCAAGCATGGCAGCCAAGAATTTCAATCTGGTGGCTAGGAAAAAGAATTGGTCCTATTCTCTCATCCCCCCATGATATTTTTAATGAAGATGAGGGGAACTTGCAACTAAAGGTGCAAAAACTGTCAAAAACATGTACCTATTTAGTTTTAAAGGTAAGTTACTTGAAATCTTAAGTGGCTTCCTTACAAAGACAGATCATTGATCAGTAACTTGAGATCATCAATCTCAAGGGCAAGTTAGTTGGGAGACCTGTCAATAAATCTCAATCAGGTCCACAAGAACTTGTGGATATGGCAGACTTAACCCTTAGCTCCCATGTGCAAGAGGGTGATACTACCAAAAAGGAGGAGAAAGTCCTACTCTACAATCACAAAACCTAGGAGTTCTGCCTATATTATGGACATAAAGGACTCACCCTCTTACTTGTATTTGTCCATGCTCAACAACATCCTCAAACCCATATTGATGTGGATGCCTTGATTCAAAGCCTTTTTGAGGAGGGCATACCAAGGGCTATGTCTACCCCATCCTGCTCTGCTAACAATCCTATAGTAGGATGGATGTATGATGCCCATAGAAGAGTCATGATACTCTCTACATATCAGAGACAACAAGAAGTCTTCAGTTTCCAAAACCTAAGATACTATAAGAGTTTTCTTGTAGTTGACCTGCACTTGCCAACCCAAGCAATAACAAGCAAGCTGAAAGGTTGATTGAGAGGATTCAGGAAAGGGTGCTTAAAGAGTTCAGACGGAGATCCAAATTGTGTATACATAGGCTACCAAGTGAAATTATTCATCAATTGGATACTAAGCCAGACCCTAAGATTAGCTTTAAAGGGGAAACCTTAGTTTAAGATCCATTAGTTAAACCAGTGAACCTTGAGACAGAAACTATTTCAGCACCTAATACCCCCATTGAGCCACTAGCTAGTGAAGGTGTCTCACAGCCTCTCTCTGGCAAGAGCTCAAGTGCTGCACCAAGCAATAAAGGGCAAATCTCTCTTCACCCTAAGTCATAAAAGCAAGTGACTGACAAAGGGAAGATTATTATGACCTATGAGTAGATTAAAGAGGAGAAAAAAGAGAGGAAAAGGAAGGCAAGATGAGAGAGTTCAAGTGAGACCCCTAACTTTATGCAAGTTGTAATTGGGGTTGCCCCCAGGCCAAACACTCAGGAGGATGAGTTTAGGGCAGCCAAATTGAACTAGTTAGGGTCTAGGAACAATAATATAGATGAAATCATCTTCCTTCCCCTGGAAGAACTAACTTAACTAGCTTATATTGAGGTGTCAAAAGAGAGGAAGGAAGTTGAGGCTGCAGAGTTGCTCCTCAAAATCAAAGAAGAAAGAAGAAAAAAAAGACTATACAAAGCTCTTACTCTCCCTCCAGTTCAACAAAGCCCTGAGGTAGAGCCTATGGCAACTGAATAAGAAACTCAGGCAGGTAGGAAACAAGACAGGCAAAACATGATAACCCACCTAAGTGCCACATGCCTCTATCAAGCAACAGACCTACTTCCCTTGTCCTATAGGTACATAGAATTTGAGTACCTCAAGCAGCTTTAGCAAGAATTGTTGAAAGAACATAAAGCTACTGAGAGGAAGATAAGGGAAGAGGTTTCAAAGTCAAGAGCCACCATCCAAGACAATCAAAAGAATTCTGCTAACAAACTAAAGATGGTGAGTTTCTTGAAACTATATGGGTTCTCCTAAAAAAGACTTGGCCTAATGTCTCTATCCACCATGGATGAGCACATTAGAGTGATCATGCATAAGATTAAGATGGGTGAATTGGTTTACTTGTATTCTCCACCAAGTCAGGTTGCACCTGAAGCTAAGGTCAAGGTTGAACCACAATAGATAACTGAACCTAGATCTAGTGTTGCATATCAGCAAGCTTCATCTTCTAACCCATAATAGGATACTGATCCTTCTTCTTCTAAACCTATTAAGGAAAAGGACCTAACTAAGAAGGAAAATAGAGGACCATCTGGTACTCAAGAAAAACCTTCTCAGTTAAAGTATAGAAAGAGGATGAGAGTGGCCATCAGAAGAGACAAGAAAAAGATGAAGAAGTCCAAGGAATCAACCTATGCACCTCAGGATGGGTCAGAACATCTTGAGAGTGATCAAGAAGAGGCTACTCAACCAACTCCACTTATTGTAAAGCCTCTGGCTACTAAGAGACCTATCCTGTCTTAGGCATTTACTACTAACCCAGACGGATGGTATGTCACTAGAGAGATCAAAGAAGTTAAGATATGTACTTCTGGCAACAAATACTTGACCTTCCTTTGCATGATCTCTATAACATGAAAATGTACTTTGAAAGTTTGAGAAATCCTGACCAACTGATGATGAAAGGAATGGTCTTGATTCTGATGAAGACTGTCAACAGATGACGATCAAGATTTAAATTTCTCCTTCACTTTTGGTAGCATCATCCTAGGGGAAGTTTGTAATGATTATACTTAGAGGCTGATGCAACTAAAGAACTCACAACATACACATGTGAAGTATAAGGAAAGTTACTTCGGAAGATTTGATACTACTCAATGAAATACACTAAGTATCAAATCTTCCAAAGTCAAGAGATTGATTTCTTCTGAAGACAGAGAAGACATGCTTTTCTCACTCACTTTTGACAAAAGCTAAATCACTTTTCACTACCACCTTTAAAGACTCACCAACTTATATGAGTTGGTGAAAATTCTATACTTTTATCAATTGTAGATTAAGGTCTTAGAGTCTGTAACTTTCTACTTTTGTATTTTTATACTTTTTGTATTATATAAGGATGTGAGCTATGGCATATCATAGTCACTAGTCAAAAGGCAATCTGCCTTTTGATTTTGTATTGATTTTGTTGTCTAAATTAGTTTTTCCAGCTGGTATTCAAAGTATGAATGGATGTAGGATATAGTATAAAGTATCTCAACTACTTGTCATTAGAACTAAGCTTTGTAACACTTTATAAAAACCTTGAGATCAATATACAACATTCTTGAAAATCATCTTATTGTGTTCTTGTTATGTTCTTTACTTATGTTCTTTGTTTCACTTTAAGTCAGTTCTCAATTTGATTTGTTAAGTATTCTAAGTCTCTCCAACCTTATGAAACTATTGCATTGGCCCACTATACCAGTCATGCATTATGATCAGATCGCTAATGGGGATTTGATCTTAAATCTAAGAACTACTTCATAGAAAAATAAATGATGGATCCTTGAATTGAAAGTGCTTCAACTGGATTACCAAGAATAGGAAATAATTTTTTATCTCATCAAGAAATATGAAGACATTCCCACAAGATACAAGTTAATGATATCTATTCTGAGGGTGAAAATTCATAAGAAAGTTAATATAGATGCTAATGGTGATGGTGAAAAATATTTCCATCACATAACTCCCTTGGATGTTCATGATCCAGTTACATCAATGAGTTTTGATCCAAATACTAACTCTTACACTTTAACTTTCTTATGTGCTAAAAATTTCCAAGTAAGTGAACTTAACTTACCTGGCTTTCTTCGAACAATCTAAGAGACTTGGTAAACATCCATATTCATAATCCATCAAATGATGTAAGGGTTCTACATATGAGTTAATAGTAAGAATGATGCTTGTATAAAAGAAGTAGTTAGTTTTGGTAGCATCAACCTAAGGGGAATTTGTTAGGATATTAAAGGATGAAGCTACCAAACACAAATTGTTATATAGCTCCTACCAAAAATAGTCGATGTGCTGAAGAGAAGTTTGTCTGCCGAAGACTTCATCTTCCAAGCCATCTGCTAATCCACTATGATTAATCAATACATTGCATCTTCCAAGCAGAAGTTGTATATGTTGAATTACTGCATTTGTAAACAAGATGTCAGTACTAAAGAGTGTGGTGTTATCATGGCACTACAACTATCGTAGATCTTTTGTGCAGATTTCCTACCTATATCGTACAGTTTTTGTAAACCAATAATATTACACATTCATGGTATGCCATATGTGTAGATTAATGGCTATAACATACCATTGATCTTAAACCTAGAATAAATGATCGGGATTTGTTTTAGTGTTTAGCTTTTATAGTATAAATACATCACTCTTATATATTTTTTAGGCTAATTGTTTTTGCATAATTGTTTTGCTATTATAACTTTCGTAATTAGTGCATTATAATCAAATGAATACCTTAAAAGAATTTCTATTATGTTATCTACATTCAAGAATTGCAATCTATGTGTTTGATACTAGTAGTTAATAGAGATTTTGCATCTATTTACCATTAACTACTAATTTATAAACGTTCTTGTTTCAATCGAGCCAAAAAAGTCATCTCAAGATTTTAAATCTTGTGGCTTGTATATACGAACATGATCTTTTATAAAAGGATGATATGAATCAATGAATTATTTGGTTTTTGATGTATGACTTGATTTGTAAAATGATATTACGATATTGTTATAAATAAAATTCTGTTGCTAAAGATCTTTGAAGCTGATTTTTTTACTAAAATAACATATGATCCTCATCGGTTCATATGACCTTGGAGTTAACCAACATTTATAACCACCAATACGTAGTCATAGCATAGTTTTGCAACATAAATTATTCAAGGTGGTTAACATGTGAAAATAATGTTACCTTTCCAAAGAATCATATGGCTAGGAAATGAGACCTTACATTCTAGCCAACATAATTTTATGAGTATTGAAATAAAATATTTGTTATTGATCATTAGTAACTAACTTAGTGGATTTTAAGTTTAAGTGAATACTTCCTATAAACCATTTATTGACTTGCAGTTTATTTTAACACATTATATCTTCACAAGCATCAAATTGAAATAAAAGGTTGAATAATGATAAGGCTTTATTATCATGAGCTATCATTTTCTTGCATCGACACTTGGTTCTTACCATAATCAAATTACATATACGATAAGCACACTTACATATTTGTGTCTTGATTACTATTATGGTAACAATTGTTTTTTATTAATCTAAACTTAACTATGTAATTTCATGACATAAAAAATATATACTCGATCACACAAGCATCAATCTTTCTCATCATCAACACTCGACCAATTAGGTATGGCATAACTTCTATCCCCTATAATCATATTATGAAGCGCAATGCATGCTTACATTGCATTGCTTATTACTTTCAAGCTCCATGCAAGTTCCTGTTGGACCTCGTGCAATTTCCTGTCAAGCTTGGTGAACATCAAAGCCTATCTCAACATCTTTTCTTGAAACTCATGTCAATGTGTAAATCTCATTCTCTTTGAGCATTGTGGATTTGCTGTAATTATACATGATGGTTAGACATACCTTCACCAATTTTATTGAAAAGTTCTTTGCTCACTCAATCCCGTCTTCAGTCATTTCAAAGATGGTGGTCTTTATTTTCATATCCTCTCTCTATACATTTGTCTGTTCCTCCTTGGATGACTAAAACTTGACCCCTTGTCGACCTCATGTTAGTTGTATAAACATGCTATTCATTTGTTTATACAAACATATCAACATTATCATAACATTATTCATTGGACTATATTTTGACTACCTACGAGATTACATAAATGAGTAAGTGAAATATTCTTGATTTTATTATCATTTGAGCATATATTTGTGTAAGGCTTGAAGGATATATTAGAAAAATTGAAAGATATAGGATGGGACATGTGGTCTTATAGAAAAAACAAGAGAATGGTATTTTCGTAAAAAATCATTATTCATTATTCATTCTCTCATTTCCTTTTCTTTTGATAGAATACAACACATTTCTCACAAAATCTAAATTTGAAAGCACACCATCGAGTCCACTAAACGTAACACTATGGGCTGAGTAAAATGGATAAATTAACTGAACTATAACTAATTTCAAAATTAAAGAAGGACCAAAAACTAGATGCGTGAGATACTTTCGAGACTTGATTGGAGGTTAGAATTGATAAATTGTCATACCATCATCTATAATCTAAGATAATTAAGCATGAATCTTGTATATTTTTGCACTCACAAATTCAGGTAAGAAACCATTGGGGAACTTCACTTACAAAGAATTAGTTTCCGGCTTGTAAGCTATTAAATTCGGGTTTGAAGCAATAACCTTCGTTTATGTGTTGTTTGATATTTTAGCATAATACAACAGAAACAACACATGATATTTTGTTATTTTGACGCAAAATAACATAGAACATGTTACGCAAAAACACCACAAAAAAATGTTGTTTGACGCATAACAACATAAAATTGTGTTGTTTGATGCAAAACAACACAGTTTTGTGTTGTTTTAACGAAATGCAGGATCGGTTTTTGTATTCAACACAAGTATTTCTCTCAAACTTACTGATGAACCCTCAAGAAGTAGAGTTCTTCTAAGAGTTGATTATAATATACTAAGTAACACAAAGAAAAAACACGAGAGAATAATTTTCAAGATACTTATATATATTACTTCTCAACTTAAAATATTACAAGACTCTTACAAGCTTACCACAAGAGTTATAATAAGAAACTATATCTACTACTACCTACAACTGGATATACTTTGATACCAGTTGGTATCCTATAACTAAAGCAAATACTACAAAGCAATAGTTAAGGTATCTTAGATAATGTCTTATCTAAGATATGGTAGTCATGACATGTCCATGACTTACCTTTTGTCACCAACTAAAGTTGGTAAATGTACTAACTGATAAAGTGTGAATAGTGGATTAAAGTATGGTCAACTACATGGCCTTTTGGGAAAACGTCATGCAGTATCAAAGGTCTGCAGTGGAGTGTCAGAGACACCATACTTATGTCCACTGGTTCATAGTAGATACTTCCGAAGGTTAACTAGCTTCGGAAGAACTTGTTCTTCCGAAGCCACTTATACTACGGAAGTGGCTATTTTTTTCGAGGCTTCCTTTGGACTTCATTCTTCGGAAGTTGTAGTCTTCATTTCTTCTAAGTGTTGAACTCTCGGAAGAGCAGAGACTTGGTCTTCGGAAGTTGAAGTTATCTTCGGATGTTCCTTTGTAAGGCCCCGATCCCGGGACGCTTACAGTTGGATCCTCATCGCACATAAAACATATAATTACATTTGTATTTCATAAAGCATCGCAGCGGAAACATTTAAAAATGACATTAATTTCAATATAGTGGCTTTTGCAAAATAATACATCGTTAATCAGTTACAAAATACATCGTTGCATTGCATCACAAAAGCATTATATAAATGGATGTCATCCCAAAAGAGCTGAGTAGCCACCTCGTGCAATCCTCAATAATCATTACCTACTAACTAGAAACACATCACAGTCAGCGTTGCTGAGTGAGTTCTAGTTTTTATAAAATAAAGCATACTTTTCTTTCGTTAAAACCGTTCTTTACTTTCATGCGATCATACATCATATGTACACATAGATAATATCATTATTATCTTCTTTAATCTTTCATGCTTTCATTCTTTCATCATTATTTCTTTCTTTTCCTTTCACCATAAACTTTACCCAGCTATTTTCTGGTACTGGACCTAGTCTATCATAGACCAGCTATAACGATGCATCGCACCTCTGATCACAGTACCTAGGGTAGAGTTTAGGTGTACCACTGCTATATGCAATACCCAGTTATTCCTGGTACTAGACCTAGGCCTATCATAGACCAGCTATAACGGTGCATCACACCTCTTATCGCAATACCTAGGGTATGTAGCAATGGGGCTATACAAATGGTCAATCACAAAGAAAGACCCTGATGTGCATCCTCCCGGGGTAGCGAACCCGCACACCGTTGGGCTAACACCTTTTAATGGCGTGTCCCGACATACAATGCTTGCAAGACTTCCTTTACTTTCATCATTCATTAATGCATGCATTCTTACTTCATATTCCTCTTTTCTTTATCTTTCACTTTACGTTACATAATACTTTCAC
>BJCM01078161.1:0-13074 GCA_018326385.1 Flaveria bidentis
TAAAAAACGAAAAATTGATATAATATAAAATTTTCTAAAACACTAAACCTTTTCTAAGCAAATATTTTAAATCGCTTTGTTTCTAAAAAATTATGAAGGTGAAAATTTTAAAAATAGTCTTATTAAAACAACCAAAATAATTACAAATCATAGTTTAAAAAAAAAGAGATTTTGACAAAAAAATAACTTTTTAATAAAAAAATCTTAAAACGGATGTCTAAAAATGAAACTATTTAAATAGGAGAATTATAAATAGTATAATTGTTTTATTTATTGAACTATTACGTATATATAATTTTTAATTATATTTAATATTAAAATATTATAATCTAACTTTTCGTGTATTACTAACTATAATTCGTTTAATTAATGAGTTTTTAGCATATATATCTATCTGTAAAAACACTAAAATAAACATGAAACAATTGTAAGTCTTATCATACTAATTTTCGCATTTCTCTATACTAATAATAATAATAATGAATACTAATAATCTTACTCTTACCATTTTCAAATTAAATATATATAAATATAAATATATATATATATATATATGTGTATATATATATAATTTAATAAATAAAAAACCTATTTTTATTTAAACACACTTTTTAGAAATTATTTTTTTTATAAAAATACATAATACAACGTATTTTTTCTTTAAAAAAACAATTTTCTTAAAATAAAAAATTTAAAATCACATTTTTTTATAAAACAAAGTTTACAAAAAATACATTATTGCTTATTTACTTAACGTAGTTATTTATATGTAATTATAATCATATTTTATCTTCAAACTTGATTTTATAATGCATAAATTTTAATTACTAATTATTCAATATTTTATTTATTCATTCCGTGTAATACACAGAGACTAACCTAGTAGAAAATAAAGGTAAGCATACAAAGTAGTCCACCAGATCTAATGACACACGACTTAGGCCGTTAGGCGCCTAGGTCTCGTTGGGCTTAAGGGCTTAGACACGCCTTGTGCAAAAAACCGATTAAAAAAAAACTCACACAAGGGGCTAAAACTTGTACAACTTTTTTCCTTTGGCAAGCACCATTTTTAACCAACCAGATACAGGAAATCTAATGAAACTAAACCTTGAGATATAACTAAAAATTAAGAAAAAATTTCAAATAATCAGCAAAATGATACAACACATATTTACTTTGCATTAAAGACATCTTCACCTCCATTGATGAGCTCCTAGATCTCCTAATATGTCTAGTTACTGATTCTTTCTCCAGAAGTCCTAGCTGAGGCGCGTGCGTCTGCATTTCTTGATTCGCGTTTTCTTTTGCCACGACGTCTTGATCTAGGGGTCCGAGTTTTTGTTGCGCGCTTCTCAATGTTCTCTAGGGTGGTGGTGGTTGTGGTGGTGGCGGCGGTGGTGATTACTGTTTGGGTATTAAATGGGAGTTCAGGGGAAGCATCAGGCCATGGTGTTCGCTTAGCTGCCACTGTCATTTCTAACAGAGGATCGAGTACCCACCTGGCATAAGAAATCAGAAAAAGAAGTCAACTCTTAGCATGGGATTATCTTGAGTTGTAAGATATTTATAAATCATTATAGCAACAATTACATTGTTTCAGACAACATAAAGTTTTTAATGAATTAGTAATCTGATTGCAGGGGTTACTAATTAGATTCAAGATGGGAGGGAGACACAACACCTAGTTTTTCATACAAGATAGGGAGTGGTGAATGAAAAAGCTGCTTGTAATTATTGATTTTCCGAATTTGAACGTCGAGTTAATCATATTTACAGAACCAAATAAGAAGTTGAAGCAAGGAAACTGGTTATTGAGGAGAAATGTAAAATCACCACATTATCCCTAACTTTAATAGAACCGTATATGATTCTGATACTTACCATTCGCATCACAATAGTCATTTTGGAAATGATAATCCAAACACCGCCGTAATGTTAGCCAAGACTTAAGAGACTAGTCACTAGAGGTGGAAATATTAACCCAATCACTTATACATTTGTATGATTTAATCTTAAACGGGTCAAATTAAAATATATCAAATATAAAAAGAATGCGTCAAATGGTTTGAAAGATTTGGATTGCAATAGTGGTCATATTGCATATGTAATCATACTTAAGGGCTTAACGCGTTAACTATTTCTTAAAAGAATATTAAACTTGCCTAAAAGGTGTATTTGGGTAAATAAAACCATTTCAACCCTAGAGTGGCTCTGTTTGCATAGTCTAAGACGATACAGACCCTAAAAATAAAATCCAAGTAAACAAGCGTTGGCATTTGTAAGATCTTAAAACTGAAGAAATAATATGTTGTGGATTATGTGGTTAGGAAAAGGTTAGACCATCCACCAAACATTTCTCCTAGAAAGGCTCCTTGAATAACTAGTTAGTAAAATATCCTAAAACATTTTGGCATCATATAGTTTATATGAGAAATTACAAGGGCGAATCCAGTGACTTGTAGAACTCATCATGGAACCAATACACCATAGAGAACTTATACACACACAGGTATACTATAGTAGTGCAGAGGATCGACACTACTATATTATGTGATGTGTTTATCTTAATTGCGTAAATGTGTATGCATATAAACATGCATATATCTACTTAAAACACGTTCTATTGCGGCTAACCATGTGATCTGCTTATCTTAATCTCGCATACGCCATACACCACTCCAAAACACACATACAAACACTATGTTTGAAATATTGACCATTGTCACGCCTTCTCAAACCTACAATAATATGAAATTTATCTATGCAGTTGTACACTATAGGATTCGAGGACAAGAAGACTTTGCCAATCAACACAATGGCGAAACTGGAACTTATTAGACTCATCATAACGCTCTTCTCTACCAACTACAGCTAGGGGGTCAAACTCATGTTTTTCTTACAAGAATTTATTTATTTAATATAAAAAAGTGCATCTAACTCTGGTGATCGGGGTCAGCAGACCCTTTGAAAACCCCTGGTTCCGCCCCTAAACACAATTTTGGCATGCTCAATTGTAACATTTTGCATACATAGTGATAAAGATTTACACCAAAGCAACAAATTAAGCAAAAAAAAAAAAAAACAAAAGATGCACAAGCATAATAGAAATGTTATAAATTTCAAATTCAAGAAAGACTACTAACCCAGATGGGAATTTGCTATCTGCACGAGCCTCAGCACGAAGCCACCAAAGCATCACTTTCTTCCCACAACCACCTAGCGGTTCCACCATCGAAGAGTCTTTAAGCAACGAAAGTGGATTCTCAATATCATCATCTCCATCAGTCAACACCATGTCAAAATCCTTAACCCAATTTGGCCTAAACTCAGCCTCCTTCCACACCAACCGCGAATTCATCACAAAACCCGACCACTCCAACTTCCTTGGCAACACAACTGCCATATCACCAATATAACTCGCGCTCTTCCCTTTGTACACAAGAGAATCAAACACATGCCACCCGATTAACTGCTCAGATGAGTTACAAGCCGGACCCTGAACCAACAATGATGACTTCTTCTCATCTTCTTCATCAATACCCTTCTGAGCCTCAAAGGGGTCTACATCAAGATGACCCGAATGCGCAATAATCCCAACTGAAACAGCACCGATCCACTCGACTTTCTGGATCTCATCAAACAGTTCCAAACTATGCATATTACTATCATCAGCAAACATCACAATCCCATCTAGCTTCTCATCTCTCACAACTCTAGATCATTCAACATCAAGTCAACTCACAAGTTACAATCAATATCATCAGTTCATCACAAATCAACAATAAAGCTTCAAACTTTGATCAAATTCTTAAGCTTACCTCAACGCCAGCACTCGCATCTGCGATTCGACCTTATGTCGACCCTCCCAAACAACAGGCATCATCTTCTCGAACCCAATGTGCTTGACTCGAACCTTCGATTCCGCCAGCAACGCCGCCGTCTCATTGGTGGCGCCACCAGCCTCCACCACCACCCACACCACATCATAGGGTAAATTCATCAAAGTATGCATCAATCCAGTTAAATATACAGCTTGAAAAGTGCGAACATACGTAGGAGTAATAACAACAAAAGATTTAGGGTTTTTAACCCCATATTGAACCCTTTGTTCCCTTTGAACACCTTCAATGATCCTATGAGCTTTCATAACCTCCACCGGATCCGGGTGCGGCCAGGGTCGGATTCGGATCCCGTGGCGGCCGACCACCACTCTGCTGGTGGCAGCAGCGGTGGCGTTAACCACCGCCGGCGGCGAGAAGGTGGTAAACGACAGCGTTTCAGCTATATCCGCCGTGGTGGTGGTGTAGAGATCGTTAATCGAAGAAGTTGAGAGGATGAAGTAGACCACGAGTCGAGAGAATCGAAACCCAATTACGAGACTAACGAGACAGCATAAACAATGAAGAATCAACCAACAGACACCCACCGGCGATATAGCAGCGCCACCGGCGTCCGCCGGTGAATCCGCCGGAGATTGGCCTCTGAAACTGTTGCACCGGCCACGATTAGCATAGCTCTGCTGTAACGCCAGCAATTTCATCATCATTGTGACTATTATTATTGTTTTCTCTCGAATTGATTCCTCTCAGCTTCTGTTTCACCAATCTGTATATGTTTGAAGTATGTTGAGTTGAATAGTGAATTTGATTTGGTGGGTTGAACCAACTTGAGAGTGAGGTGTTAAATCTTGAAGATTGCTTTGAATCTACGGATTAGTGTGATTGGGGGTTTGAAATTTGGGGAATTAGTGAAGTGAATTGGGAGGGGGAGTGAGAAGAAGCCATTGATGGGTCGTTTTCGTTGCAGGTGAAATGAGATTCTTCATTGAATTACACCTTTAGGGCGTGATGATGAAGAAGATGATGATGAGTAAGCTTGTTGATTAAGAATCGGAGTAAATCTTGGTGTTTAATGCTTATGGATATACTTTTTTTACACCCTTCGACTTGGATTCCATTACAATAAAAAAAACATTACAAAACATGACTGGTCAATAGAAGAATCATTTATTCTTTAAAAACTCAAAAAAACCTTCACAATAACATCTAAAAATATTATCACATCAATATCATATTTTATATTTTTTAATATCAATTTTATATATTAATATATAAAAACAAAATATTTATCTGTCTTTTCTTGGATGAAAATTTTAAAACTTGGGACATGTCTTGTACTGTGTAATAAACATGAATAAACCATGTATGATTTGAATGGACGTTTTAAAAGTATCTATTTAATTCTAAACGAGAGAAAAACACCAAAATTACAGCTAGATACTATTGGAAATTTACAAGTTGTAGATATGCAAGTTGGAATGTTTACTTCTTGTCCCACATTGGTGGGGGAAACATCTTTGAGTGACTTATAAGGGGTTTTCCCTTATGGGTCACCAAAGTGATTGTTGGGTCAAGAGAAGGGCTAAGCCCACACGTGCGCCAAGCCGAGACGCGAACTCGCGAAAGGGTGCGTTTGAGGCACACTTTGCACTACGCATCGTCGCTAGGATCTAAGGAGCTCTTATTTTTAGCTACAGCTCGGTGCAGATAGACTCGAGGTAACCGACTAAGAGATAAACGTGGTGAATAAGGTTGATCAGTAAACAATTCGGGTTATCTGCATAACCGAATTCGCGAACTGATGGGGGTCAACCTCAGCCTCGGTTTTTCTCATAATTAGTTGGGTTTTAGTCTATAAATATTGAGCTCATACTTCGAGCTTAATACCTAAAAAAGCTACAGCTTTTCTCTGATTTTGTTTCCACACAAGCTTCACGTTATTCCGCTTCCATTGTTGTTGGAATACCGAATCGAGTCTGCATTAAATCCTGGGAGTTTACGTTGTCGCTTACAGCAAATAAACCGCGTAAAATCCTTTAAGGACAGAAATACATTCCGTGCAGTTCATCATTCGAAGATCATCGTTTAACAGGTTGGTTTTACATTATTGCGAGTTCTTTAATTCGTCCGATAACGAGACACTCTCCTTCTACCTTTCTTATAATCAGTTTCAGTCGCGAAGGATCAAACTGATTCGGCCAATAACTTGGTAATAATTAGTAATATTAATTGATTTCTCTTTGGTCTAAAATATTTTCAACAATCTTAAATGATCTTATTTTTTTGTCTTAGAATTTAACAGACTAAATGGACGCTGAACTTCCTACGGCTAATCTGAGATTCATGAATCAAGAGTTTGTCAAGTTGCACAGATTTGACGGTCAGAACTACACCCGCTGGGCTGATAAAGTGAAATTCATGCTGATTGTTCTAAAATTCTATTATGTTCTCGATTTGTGCTTGGCCCCGATCCCAAACGACCCGGTTCCTAAAGAGGGAAAGGAACCAGATCAGCAAGTGATTTCTGATCTAAACAAGCGAAGACTCGTCCGAAAGGAAGCTGAGGATCTTTGTCTTGGTCATATCAAGAACTCACTTTTTGATTGTCTATATGACTTGTACTCGCAGGTTACAAGTCCGAGGGATTTATGGAAAGCTTTGAAACTCAATTACAAGGCTCATGAAGAAGGTACTAACAAGTAACTTATCGCCAAGTATTTAGATTTCCAAATGGTGGATGAAAAGTCAATTTTGGAACAAGTACATGAACTTCAAGTGCTTGTTAACAAACTGACTGCTCTTTCCATCCCGCTACCTGAAATCTTTCAAGTGGGGGTTAGCATTGCTAAATTACATCCCACTTGGAAAGATTTCTCCAAAAGAATGATGCACAAATCTGAGGACTACTCTTTGGATGAACTGTTGAAGCACCTCCGAATTGAGGAGGAAACGCGCAATAGGGACAAAAGAAGTAAAATCGGATCGAGTGTCAATGATGTGGCGACTAGGGGGTCCGGGCAAAAGGGAAAGTATGGATCAAAACAAAAGAAACCGTTTGCACCTAAAAAAAGATTCAAGAAGCCTATTCAAAACAACAACCAACAGCCTAAAAGATCAGGAAAATGCCATATTTGTGAAGAAACTGGTCACTATACACGAGAGTGCCCTCATAGAAAATCTGGTCCTACGGCTGGTTCCACAAATGCGGTTGATAATCTTACTAACCTGGTAGCAAATGTGGGAATTGGTGATGTTAATATGCTCGTGCAACCTACACGCGTGTTGGCGTGTAGAGGATGGTTTTTGGATTCTGGAGCTATTGTTCATGTTTACGGGAACCAGTACTCGTTTCAAACCTATGGTCTCGTGCCTGAGGGAACCGTGGTTGTGTGGGCTGACGGACATCGTGTGGGAGTTCGTGGTAAAGGCACGATGCGGCTAAACTTCAGAAACGGTCAGACTGTGACCCTTCAGGATATATTGCATGTCCCTGGCATATCAAAGGGTCTTGTTTTAGCGGATAAGTTTGATCGGAATGGCTACAAGTTGGTGCTTAAGGATCTGCGCGTGAAGTTTTCTCTTAATAACCTATATGTGGGTCAAGCTAAAAACACGAGTGGAATGTATTGTCTTGACCTAGCCGAAGATGGGAATGAAGAGCAAGAGATCGAGAACTGTAGCATTTCTATGCTTGATGGGTTTGATAGTGAAAGTGATAGTAATAGCGGTATTAGTGATGATAGTGGTAGCGTTAGTACCTTTGCTAGTGATGTTTCTTATTGTAATGTCATTGGTTATGAATTGAATGAAATAATGTCTTTTGATTATATTGCTTGTTCAATCCCTTTTTGGCATAAACGTTTGGCACACACAAATATTTAAAAATATTGAAAAGTTGCAAACTAAAGGTTTAATAAAATTAAACGATAAAGTTTTTGAAAAATGCGAAACTTGTGTAAAATCAAATTTCACAAAGAAACCTTTTCCAAGCGTTTAGCAACGCAATACATCAATACTAGAACTAATTTATTCAGATATTTGTGAACTGAATGGAATCCTTACCCGCGGTAGTAAAAGATATTTCATCACTTTCTGTGACGACTCGAGCCATTATTTACATGTGTATTTATTGCGTACAAAAGAAGAATCTTTTGACACATTTAAAATATATAAGGCCGAGGTCGAAAACCAACAAGAGAAACGCATAAAAATTCTCTGCTCGGACAGAGGTGGAGAATATTTTAACCGTGAATTTAATTCATTCTGCGAAGAGAATGACATAATTGTTAGGATCTGGTATTTCAACGAAACACCAACTGATTAACGTGTTAAACCAAACCACATAGTGCGGAATCCTATTTGATTGGCGATCCAATCAGTGAGAACGCACGTATACACAATAATATATTGAATCTAACGTCAAGAATCGATTAGAAATCGATCTACAACGTTCTGTGAACTTGGAGTACGAACTTAGAGGCTTCTGGACGGCTAGGGTACGTCTGGAGTCGAAGTGGATTGAATGCTTACGTTTTTCCACGAATTAAGTGGTATTTATAGGTTAGGATTGCTCATTCATGTGACTGAACCATTAACATGGTTCAGTCGTGCGATTGAGTTATACAGTTGGTCCATTCGCCCGACTGAGAGTTCAGTCGTGCGACTGAGAGTTCAGTCGTGCGACTGAGCCAATCTTATGTGACAATCATACGACTGATCCAGTCTCTTGGTTCAGTCGTGCGACTGAGTCATTCGTATGAAGTTGTTCATGCGTATGGTCCATTAGCATGGGCCATTCACATGATAACTTCATGTTGTTAAGTTTAATTGTATTAAACATCATAATGTTAGTTATATTATTCAATCAACCACAAACCTATATAATCAAGTCAATATGCGTTAAACAACTCATTAATGAAATGTTAAACAAGACAAATCACAAACAAATATTCTCATTTCATTAAGTACCCAATATTACATAAGTGCAAGACATTCAAGACATATTACATTGAGATCAAGATCTAGGTACATATATATATCAACAAACTCCCCCTTGGACCTAGATCTATGTATTTTCTAATATCTTTCATAATTTCCTCAAACTTCTTGTACTTAGCTTCTTTGGTGACTCCTGTATTTATCTCGAAGGCAAAACAAAGTCGTATCATTTTCTGGAACTGTAAAGCTTGTACAATATCATGTGAGTCGTAGAACAGTGGCCACTTGTATAAAGTATAAACATCTTTTGCTGATAAGTTGGTGAGCCACATCGGGTCGAATACCCTAATGGTTTCCATTGTACCATTCATGTTCAAGACTATCACTGCCTCTCCCGTTCTCCAATCGTAGTGCCACCATTTTAAGTGTGGAGTGAAGTCCTGTGGCATCTCATATAGTGGGATCTTTGACATTGTACGTGGTGGACTCCACTTCAGCACTACTTTAGGTTTGCCAGTTATGGCATCAACCTCAGATCTTCTGATGTACCTTGTTGGTTGTTGAGGTTTGAAGTTGACCCATCTGGTTTGGTACTCCCTCTTTAGGGCTGCTTCAAACCAGCCTGACATCTTACGAGGGTCAACGTATAGCAATTTTAACTTTGCTAACTGGTTAAGCTCAAAACCTGGAAGAGTCTTCAGGTCGTGTGGGAACCTGAAGTACTCAATCCCTTTCTCACGTTTAACTGCATAAATATTGAGGTCCTCAAAATGTGCCCACGCTATGATCCTGCCTACCACCTTTTGATGTTTCTTGACCTTATACAGTTTGGTGTAGACAGTTGACGTTGAAGCGCTGTGTTGGGCTCTTATCTCTTCAAAACACGCTGCCCATTCTGCCTTTTTGATGTTCACTTTAGCATCTGTGGCTTGGGCCTTCTCTTTATCCTTTCCGGACTCTTGCTCCATTCTATCCAGAGTCTCAAAAGTGTCACTAACAGGAGCGTCTCCTAGATTGGGAATGACATTTCCCTTATTGTCAGTGTACTCTGGATAGTGTTGTGCTGTGACATCTATAATTTCGATCTCATCGACATCCTGAAGCTCATCGTCACTCTCTACATGCTCTGTCGGAGCATCTTTCACAATCTCTTCAGCATTCAGCTTGAACATTTCGGCTATTTGCTCGTCAGTGTGATTGTGAATGATTTCTCCTTCTTCAGGAGTATACATTACCGATCTCCTGACAATGCCCTGCAGATCAAGAATCAACGCAAGTTGAGTCTTGACCTGTTAGAGGGGAGCAATATCATATTCATCTCTTTGAAAGTTTGGATCTGCTTGATTTAGACATTTAACACAACAATCATTAGTTAATAATCAAGACATAAACATAGACATTTAATATAAACATTCATTATATTAATTTGATACATGATCCAAATACATATGATTTTAAATAACAAAAAACATCTAAGCATTACTCTTGTCCTGGATCATCGGCTCTTCTGCCGACAGGGCGGATGTGGAGGCACCTTGATCTTGTGCTCTTTTAGTCCTCCTTTCACTGGCAGATGTGGCACCCGCAGCAGATGAGTCGTCATCATCATCATCACCAACATCATCTCCAGCATCACCAGTAACATCAGTATCATCATCACCATCATCATCCTCATCATCACTGTCATCATCACTATCATCCCCATCCCTTTCCTTAATCTTAAGGGGCTCTTCCTTGGATCCCTTTAGACGTAGCATGATGGTCTTGTTAGTGGTCTCCAACTCAATCCTTTTTGCTGATAGGACATGCTGCTCCCGGACTTGGGACATCTCTGCACTTTGAGCATCCATCTGCTGTGCCTACTGAGATATCTGCAGAGCTTAGGCAGCAGTAAGGTCTACTAGTTGTCGCAGCTGAGCAGTCTTCTCTTCGTCTGCCGCCAAAAACCTCAGCACCATACTATTAAGTGCTGAGAGTTGTTCCTCTACCCCACTGGGAGGCAGAGGAGATCCAGATATGTAGGAAGGATGTAATGGTGGTAGAACATGGTGGCTAGTGGTGGTGGTGGTGGCAGAGGTGTAGATTGGGGGTGGTGTTGGTATAAAAGGTGGAGGTATGGCGTAGTAGTGGAGGTTGGAGGTGTGGTGGTGATAGTGGGTGGTATGGAAGTGGTGGTAGCTGTGGTGGTGGGTGGAGTAATGGTGGTAGATGTAGTGGTGGTGGTGGTAGTGATGAAGGTGAGTCATCTCTTCTTCTTCTTCATGTCGTGGGGCTGAGCCATCCTCTTCTTCCTCGATCCTGTCGAGGAGGATGCTCCCCCTAAAACACGGCTAGGCTAATCGGGAGCATATGTCGGATCAGTGTCAGCCGCTCCCGCCCCGCCAGGGCATCCACCAACCGCCCGGAGCCCTTGTTCTGTGGCAACGACTTTACTGCCCACAGTCTGAGTCAGAGGCTCCTCATCTGAATCCTCCTCATCACCAGGTATGAAATCATGGTGGAATCCAGCAGTCTCAGATCCATCTCCAGTGGTGGCAGATGCCGGAGATGCTATATCAGCAGTAGGGGCCCTTGGTTGAGTGGACCCTGCATCTCCAGCATCACCACTGTCATCATCATCGGAGTCATCCTCTAGGAGCTGTAGTTGCTCTACCTCAGAGTCACTGTCAACGTGACGCCATTTACGCCTAGCCGGCACCACGTAATCCTCCCAGGCCAGATGCCCAAATAATCTCCTCACAGGGGGCTTAACCTGCTTTCCCCTGTAGACCTTCATCCGACCAAGTGTAGTGTCATCCATCACCTCAAGAATCACAGTATCCTCCTTCTCCTTTGGCAAGGAAGGGAGCTTCTGGTCTATAATCATCTGCATGAAGCGAGGGTACATGCAGAAGCCCTCCTTCCATTTCCCCTCAATGTTCTCCACCAAGTAGGTGAAGATCATCCTGGAGAAGCTGAACGGGTGGTTCAGCACCAACGCTGCATATGCGTTCTGGATCTGATGTGACAGCTCATCGAATCCTCCCTTCCGAGACGCTATGCACTTCAGCAGCACATGTGCGAGGTACTTGAACTGGGGGCACAGGTTGCTCTTGTTGAGCACCCCTGCGTTGATGTCCCGGGGTGTAGTCTAGTGGGACAGTCAGCATCATCCCCAAACTGCAGCACCGTCCTGAGATCATCCTCAGTGATCTCAATGGCCTCTCCAAAAATAGTACTCCTGATGCGATGTGGCTTTGAAGATCTATCAACAACTGCGCCTTCCCAGAAGGCCTGCTGAATAGAGCGATACGGTGTACACGGAGTAGATATAGCATGAGAGATCCTTGATCTCCTTAGAAATGAGATAATGCCAGAAAAGTCTGAAGCATTTCTGGATGTCAGATCCAGATGAGCACAAATGTTGTGCTTAGTGCTCATAGTCCACCGACTTGTCATCTGTTACACAATGAATATAAACATTAGTGTCCGTTGATGAATAATATCTTGAATCACTTAGACTTGAAATTCTTTCTGTTTTGTCGTCTGAATGAGACTGTGCGACTGAGTTCTAGTCGTGCGAATGAGTAGTGCGACTGAGATCTAGTCGTGCGAATTACCTCATACGTACGACTTGTCATGCGACTGAGCACATACGTATGTAAACTCATTCGTGTATATCAGTCGTGCGACTGAAACCATACGCATGGTCCAGTCATGCGGTTTAGCCATTCGCACTACTCAGTCGTGCGATTGAAGTTCATCACCATGTCCATTCGCATGACAGACTGTTGTTCAATTCAAATTCAAATTTTGACCAATTCTGATGATTAGACGTCGTGTTTTGGTTCATTGGACTCGCAATCATTTTACTTAACACCTAATAACATTAATTTCAATTGTTTGCTTAGATTAATTAGGTTATTTAGTTAAACAAGTCTCGGTTCTTGGTTTGGGCTGAACTTGTCGATTTTGGAGTCAAATTGAATGAAATATGATTGGATTGAACCGCATTATACCTGTATAGTCAGTGGAAATCGTCAGTACACTAGAATTAGTGGTATAATAGGCTCAAGTGAAATTTTGGTAGAGTAACAACGTGTCGTGCGAATTAGGGCGATTTTGGGGGTGATGAGTGACTGCGACCGACTGTCCCTCTATTTATACTAGGGTTTCCTTCAGTCGTGCGACTGAGCCCAGTCGCGTAGTTGTTTCGTGCGATAGAAGATCAGTCGTGCGACTAGCACAATCGGTCACCTTCAGTCGTGCGACTGTGTCATTCGGTCACCTTTATCCATGCGATTCGCACATTTTAGGT
>BJCM01078180.1:0-10440 GCA_018326385.1 Flaveria bidentis
GAAAGTGTCAAGAAGAAGAAAGATGATCCAAGAAGCCTAGCTGCCATTGCTGAATTTCTTGAAGAACATGAGCAGGCTGAAGCTTAGTTAAAGAAATAATCTGTTATTATTGATCTAGAAGAGGGAGAGATAGCTGGTGGATATGATGCTGAAAAGGATGTTCATATGGACAGTCCTATGCAAAAAGAACAGGCAGTGGAAGAAATGGTGTCAAAAGCCCAAACTGATGACTTAATGATCAAAGCTATGTTTCTGATCAATCAAGGGTATGATCCAGATGAAGTATTTGGAATGACATATGAAGGAATGAAGGAAAAGGAAGATAAAGTGAAAAGGCTGCTTGATCCAACTATTGAAACAGAATATGAAAAAGCAATCACCAAAGATACTCCTGTGTATAAAGAATATTCTATGAAGAAACCAATTGGGTATGAAAGACCATTAGCAAGACAGGTTCCCCTACCCAAGCTGTCTTTAATAACGAAATCATCCCTAATTCGTGAACCACTATTTCCTAATCCTTATAGTATGACTGATAAGGAAATGAAGGATTACCTCACCAATCAAGGCTTCACCAAAAGAAAATTGGCAAACATGAAGACTAATTCACTAAAAGCTGCTACACTTGAGTTGATAAATGATAAGAAAGAAAAGTTAATGCAATTAGAAGAAGAAGTGCTCAATAAGAAGCCAAGATCAAGAGTTTCTGCACATGACATGAATCTTACTCATAACGATCAAGACTATCTTGCACATGTTATTCATAAATATCCAGAATGGTTTGCTGAACCCTCCCAACTGAAACTTCAGGAAGGGTTGACCACTGCTGAGATGATCAGAGGAGTATCTACTCCACAAGGCAAAACAGACCAGAAAATTATGGCCTGGAAGTATGATAGTTCATGGAATATGTTTATGGTTAAAAGGATCTCTGGTCGAGTGCAATTTTTTACAGAGTACTCTGCTCTGGTAAATGCACTTGAGATTCATGACCTAAAAGAACTGGCTAATTTGGAGCTGATCAATCATAATGCCATGTTTAGAGGATATGAATTTGAAGGAATACGCAAAATGTTCAAGAGAACCAACAACTTCAATTCTTTGAAAGCAACATGTATGATAAAAGACAAAACTTTCAAGAACCCTCTGGAAATGAAACAAACAAAACCAACTGAATAAGTAGTGTCTCCTGAACTTAGAGTGAAACCTACTGAATCATTGAAAAGAAAAATGGTAGCTGGTACACATTCCTCAACACCAATTTCAAATGTTTATTATGATGAGAAGACCTATGAATTGGTGATTGAGAGGAAGTGGGGAGGCAAAGAAGGTGCTGAAATCAGATTATTCAGTGGCTATGAAGTGAGACTACTGGATCAATCATACATTCAATACATGTACACAAGACACTTCAGAGAGATATCAAACAGATTGGGTCAAGAAGATCTATATTTCTTTCTCAAGTGTATCAAAATATTAAAGATGGCTTATGATCAGATTAGTGCTAAGAGGGAGAAAAGGAAGAAGAAGAAGACACCTTTACAATTGGGCAACATTGTCAAACATGAAGTTGATGTAGATGGTTCTCTCTTGATTCACAGGGATGGGCTATCAAGAGTGTCGATTTGGGAACCAATCTCTCTAAAGAAGCTACCAATTGAAGCCAATCATGATATGAGCAGAATGAATATTCATGTACTAAGCAAGGACAAAATGTCAAATGCTCAAGATTTTGTCAACATGATCAAGACAATTTTGGATCCAAGACAAGCAACACCTTTTACACCATCAAAAGACCCAGCTGAATCATCACAACATCAATCACCTCCCAAATATTGAGGAAAACTAGGTTGTATAATCCTTAGGGGGAGTATTGCTGCACCCTGAAAGGATCATACATGCCAACTCAATGGGTGATTTGATGATTGTTCTGCTGGTATCCCTCAAGTCCAAGAAGACATAACACTAATGCAGACAAGCATTTATCTTCCACATTGACTAATGCGGAAGATAGAATGCTAATACGGACAAGTATTTACTCTTCGCATTGACTAATGTGGAAGACTAAAAGTTTATGCGGACAAGACTTTGCTCATCCGCATTGACTAATGTAGATGACCAAAGAAATGCGCATAAGTATTTGTTCATCCGCATTAATCAATGTGGATGACCAACATACTAATGCGGATGATCAAGTGAAGAAATGCTGATCAAGATTAACTCATCTGCATTTGTCAATGCGGATGAACAAGCAAAGATGCAGATCAAGACATAGACTAGTTTCTGATGTAATAGTTCAGGGGTAGTTTAGTCATTTTGTAAAGGCATCTTGTCTGCCTATAAATAGAATAGATAACCTCATACCTGAGGTGACGGTTGATAGACATAGAGAATTTTAGTTGTAATTATTATCTGTAATCAATGAACTTTCATTTATACAATACAAAAGCATTTATGAGTATTTTTCTTGCATTGAATGTTCTTTGATTGCTTGTTTCCGCCATTCAATCATTGACTTGATTACCATATTCGATTCATAGTAAGAATATCAATATAACTCAACCCAGTCAGAATCCACACTTTATTTAAAAGTCATAGTATCATTATTGTGGGGATCACAATCAACCCTACACTCAGCCTCGGCTAGCCTCTTCAAAAATTGTGTTACCGGTTAAATCCCCTTGGGGAGAACTGAGCCTCAAACCAGTGGACCGTACCTGCTAGATGGTCCACCATAGAATCTTTTAAAAGTTTTTACATGCCACAAACGACCCCACATGATCTTAGTTTGGTACCCTTCCCGTTCATCACGGAAGGCACTGTGTGTGGGGGATTCCCCAACTAGATCTACCCATATAAACAAGCGGCTTACAAAAGAATTAATGACTGTGATACAAGTATCAATAGGTCTCAACATAACCACAACATATAGCATCACAATATAACACTAAAATAGTTTAATTTAAATATGGAATGTTTCATCCCAAAAACAATAGTAAAAAGGGAAACACTTAAACTCACCTTAAAAATTCAAGCAAAAGGGTCTCTTCGTGTGCCGGGAAAAGTCACAAGTCTAGCACCCTACCATTAAGATTTAAGTTTTAATCCACTAATTCTAGGGTTATTGAGATGCATTAGGTGTGTCATGAGGTTAATGTCTTAATAGCTTTTGAATGGCTAAGTCTTTATATAAAAAGTTTCCTTTTATAGTAAGTTAGGGTTTCTTAGGGAAGAATACATGGTTTAACATGTTAAATCACCTATATAATTTAGTTTTAGTATTTTAAGTGATTCTTAGTCCAAGGGGGTTGGTTTATTAAAGTTTAGCAAAATTTACAGTTTAGTCCTCCAAGTTACCAAAATTTACACTTTCTACCCCAAAGTTTGATTTCTTGCATTTAATGACTTTTATGGCCAAATATTAGGTTCTTGAAATTAAGTAAGTTATTCTAAGAAAGTTTAACCTAATTTTTCAGATTTTAGGTATGGGTTTAATATTTTCATGTGTTACGTTACCGGTTACGGTAAAACTGAAAGTTTTTAACGGTTCAAAGTTGATTTCCATATCTTTAGCCTTAGATCCATTAAATATTATTTTGAGGACTTTATATATGTTTTTAATCTGCTAAAAATTTACATCAAGCTCCTTTTTGGTGAAAGTCTAGGTTTTAAGTTTAACCCATTAAGACGCGTTTTTACCCGAAATTGACCGTTTAAAAGCTTTTTTGACCAATTTTTCAACACCTTTAGATCTTATAGCACTTAACTTACTGAAATAACATGGTTTCCATGGATTTTGATTCTATACCATTATTTCTTGGATTTTCCCCAAAACGTCACCCGATTAATAGCCGTTTTTAGTTAAAAATACCTTTTAACTCATCTTTTGACCCCTTAATCAACAAATCTAGTCGAGAACACTTTGTTAACCATTTTCGAGCCTGGAATAATTTTTAATATGGTTTAAGTCCGTGTTTTATTATTTTTAAGTCGTTTTACCACTTTTCGGGTCCTTGAATATTACCAAAATTTCTTACAAGTCTAAGACTTTATTATCTTCAGCCATTAACATCTCATTACACACTCAATATCATCCAAAACCTACTAAAATATCATGCCTAACTCACGGGTTCAACATGCAATGTAAGAACAAGATGGAAACATAGTGATTACACCATTTTTCATCCATTACGCATGTGTTAAACGTTATAACTTGTGATTAAACATTACCCAAACTTTTTGTGACTTTAAAAGCAGGTTATTAGAAGGTTAGAAAACTGATTTTGAGTAGTTTACATGCTTAACTTCAGAAGATTACAAGGTGTGCATGATAGATGGCGTAATAACACCCAAAAAGAGGGTTTTCTTGATGTAAACCGTGTTACACCTATAGAATGACATATATTACAAGTGAGATACCTTCAAGAACATGAAAAGCTCTTTAGGAACAAGGTTTTAGAAGCAATTTTCTGTTAGATATGAGAATGGTAAGATTTTGAGTGAAAAATAAAGACAAACACATGAAATGACCAAAACCGGGTGACATGAAGCTTACACTTGGTGTTGCCCGCGGTTTGGAGTGTGTAGCTAGACAAGGATGGCCTGGAAACCCTTGGACTAAGCTTTAAAATTTCAAACAAGGATGGAGAAGGTCGAACTTGTAGGAACCGTGCACCCAAAAGCACCCAAAACTTCACCTTGTTGCGGTTTTTGTGCTTGGCCGATGGTAGAATGGTGTTGTTGATAAAATATGGCTAGGATTAGAGAGAAAACCATGAGTGTATGTGTGTGATTTCTGGAGAGAAATCTGAAAATGAGAGGGAGAGATGAGAGGAGTGAGAGGTGTAGGTGGTGCATGTAAGGAGAGTGGTGGAAATGGTGGTGGTGTAGAAGAGAGGGGAGTGGAGGAGAGGGGCAATCGAGATTGGGCCTCTAGTGGGGCATTTTTGTTTTAAATTTTTCTTGCTAATACTATTATGTAGGTGGTACTATTTGTAGTATTGGGTAGTATTTTAGGTCGTATAATTTAGTTAGTTGATGTCTCTTGTGCATGATCATGCATGCATTAACCGAAAATTAAGTGTGTAGGCACACAATTTAATTGTTTCAATCATGATTTAATTTTGCAAGGGTGACTAATTAACTTTCCGGGGACAATAATATTTCCCTAACTAGTGCTTGATCTAGTTAAATCATCACAAAAAATGCACATGAAATAACAATAATGACAATATTAGCCATAATAATAATAATGCTAATAATAATATTGGTAATGATATTAACATTAATATTATTTGAATGGGTAATGATGTAGGTTGGTAAGGTTAGAATTATGACCTAGAGGTTGGTTGTTGCACCCATGAAGGCTCTAAACAAATTTGTACTTATGTAAGGATAAAGGAGATAAATGTTTCCACACCATTGATTATAATAAGAATAGTAACTCCAGTGTCCTATACATAGAATGGAAGATTCTTACTAATTATGATGTTATCTCATAAAAGGGTTTGCTAGATTTTTCGTGCACTGCAATTTGCAATTACGTGTGCACCTTTAATGGTAATTTGCTTTGCATGATCACCCATAGTACCTCTTGTCTTAGTCAACGCATCTTGTCAAGTACAGAGTGTTATCCATGATTGGAGAATCAACGATATGGTCACTAACCAAAGGTAAAGTAACCGAAATTGCATAGGGGAATCGATTAGTAAAGCATTAACTAGGGTAAGGAATGGTCAAAGGAATCCATTTAGTATTGTTTGAAATCTATTAAACAGTCATCTGACCTGAGTATGCCATGGCTCTTGTCTATTGGTGTCATGTCAACTAGCGTGTTCATCTTCAAAGATTCAACTCACAAGATATGAATAAGTACTCCGACGACATAGCTAACACCATCAGACACACATATAAAGGTTGGCCTATCAACCAAAGTCATTTAAAATAATTCTTATAGTCGTACTTTTCAATCCAAACCAAATAATAATAAAGCGCATAACTAGAGGACGTCCTTACCTAATGCTTTCTCAAGGGACACACAGATGATATGATGACCAATTTTTTTTCAAATAGGTAAATAAAAAATAACACGTAAGATAGGCTAACACAACAGATAATGCACATACAACATTCACATATAATAGTACGCTCATAATCCTATGATGCATACTAAATCAGGGTACTTACATTATAGTCTAGGTCAAATAATCCACCTAATTTTTAATAATCAATAGCTTTGATACCAATCTGTCACACCCTCGCTAGTAGCGTAAACACAAGACTTCGGCAGACGGGATTGTCATAACACATTGGGGGTCTAAGAGAATCACTAAAGGAATTCTCTGTCAATGGATCATGACATCGCCTGAAAAAAAAAGAACAAGTTTCAAGAACAATCAAAACCATAACGTTATTCCATATATGCACAAACAATCCAAAAGTTCCAAACTAGAACAACCAGTACTAGATCAATCAAATTCAAGTACGAATACAATAATACATAATGTCCAAACTATTACCTCAAAATACATACTCTAAAATGTCAACATACATTGGTGACTAAGTTTAAAAGTACAACTAATTTTTCATGTATAACATGTACAAAAGGTTGTATTTGAGTAAGAGTAAATGGTAGCCATAGATATCAACACACGTTTGCAATCAATCCAATCCCAATTAACCTGATTATATTCACCCAAGGGCACACACAGGCTAAGTTAGTCTCAACTAGTATACCTACGATAGGGGTCGGGTGTCAACCCATTAGTACAAACAATACCTCTCCATGACATCCAAGCACGAGAAAAAGCACAAGCACATGTACACACTCATGACTGAACATCTAGACTCAACCCATGACCCAAACCACATACATTGTTCCAAAATAGTCTTTAAGACATGTCATAGTCCAAAACAGTGAGCAAGCATTTGCCCCAAGTAAATTATGTTAAAAAGAGATCGTTAAACTCACCTGCAAATAGTACAATCTAAATCTCACATATGCAAAGCAAGCACTAAAAATACAAATCACAAAAGGTTTACTAAAAACAAAATGATCAATATGGGTGTAATCCTTGTAGCCTTGTCCTTAATGCCCATAAAGGTTTTTATTTTACAAAAATAAGATTTAAGTCGAACAAATTCAATGTGGGATTTAATCTTTAAATTCACCATAATTAGGGTTTTAGTTATCACTTTATATTAATTTATTAATGTTTTTTAATGAACAACTATTATTCCAAATTTAATGAATTATAGAAATTATTAAATTATTCTTTTAAAAAGTCATTTAACCACTTTAAAATATTAATGTTGTCATTATTTGTTTATTTAGTTCAAATCTTTAGTTTTACGTTTATCAAACACCATTTAGAGCTGATTGTGCACTAGTTTTACATAAATTGTTTAGAGGTCGAGAAGGAAACAAAATGTTGTGTAATAGGTATTGTTTGAAATATACGACTTTAAATGCAACTCAAGAAAAATAATCATCTACATTGGATTAAATATGAGAAATATATGACTTGACGAACAAAGACCAACCTACCGCCCAGATTTGTCAGTTTTGACCTTAAGTTTTGTTTGCCACGTTTGGAGGACCAGAAAATATCGAGACGACACGAGATAATTTGGTTTAGTTAGTGGACTTATTGAAATTGTTTTTAGATGAAAATTTTTACCCATTTGGACTTATTATGACCATCTTATGACCGGTACAAAATGTCCTATTTTTCTGATAACAAACAATCCAACTCATTAGTATTGTTCCTTTGCATCCCAAACCCCAATATTTGCCTATTAATGACCCAAGACCTTAAAGAATGTTTATTACATGAACTTACCGACAAAACCATGAATTAAAACTTAGATTATCACAAATTTTCTATCCTAATAAAGTTAGTTTAGATTTTAAATATTTTGGTTCACATTGTTAGTTAATCGGTACATAGTTTTGATTCCCCAACACGTCTATCGATTCAAGAAGCAAAATTTAATATTTTCCACAATAATATATAAATCCAAGATGTACATTATGGTTAGGTCACACAAGTTTACAACCCAATTTTGATAGATCCAAGAATATACAAAGATTGAGAGTTAGGGTTTTACCGATTAGAAGGTCCCACACCGAAACAACTAGGTCTTCATGATCCAATGCCCAAACCCAAGGAAACAAGATTATTAGATGATTATTTTGATGATTCTTGATAAATAACATCAAGAACATGAACAAACGAGTATAAATAATCAAAATAAAGGGTTTTCCAGTAGGAGATGGTGTAGATGATCAAGTGTTGCAAAAAAATCAACCTTGAATGCTATATTATAATCAAAATTGAAGTGATTGATAATAATGGTGGTTGATTGGAATGAAGAACGAGAGAAAGATGGATGGTGATAGCTAGGTTTCATTAGAGAGCATTATTCGAGACGAAGAGAAAACAAAAGGGAGGCCCCGTTTACGAAGGAATTCGGCCAAAGGGGGCTTAGATGGGCCACCCAAGCCCTTTACCCTTCTCATCCAATTCCGTCTCCTCTCGTTACGTGTTTCATCCAAATTTTGGGTTTTTAAATTATCCTTGTTAATACGATTTCAATGGACTATTATATGCTATATAAATTATTTAGTTTATATATTTTAAACTAGGTTACAATCCCATGTAATACATGGACTAAATAAATTTAATGTTACATTATTTATAATATTAAAAGTTATGTCTAAAATATTGTGTATTTATACATATTGAATAAACTTATCTATTATATATTTGAAAATTTAAAGTTAACATATTTGAAATTTTAATTTTGCATAACTTTTATTTAATAAATACCTATTATAGCATTAATAATTAAGAGGAGAGAGAAGTGAGAAAACCAATTATTAGATGACTTAAAATGGTGACAAGTGTCTGGATTTATTTTTATTTATTAGTATAGAGATTGGATTATATCTGTTTAGTAGGATTTTAGGAAAGCCCACATGTTTGATTTTTGTTTTGTTCTTAACGTACATGTTAATACTTCATGTTTTGACAATTCTTTATCAAGCCCAAGATACATAATCATCACACTACATCCTAACTAGTGAATATCTCACATTCACCAAACCTAAGCCCATTAGCACATATGAGACCCATAATTCATAATTCTAGAACTTAGCATGTTTACACGCGTCTAATGTACTATTCTCGGACCAAGTCTACATAGGTCAACATTCAAGTCAAAGTCAAAGAGTCGAAGTCCAAAAGTCAAAGTCATTTGTCATAGTTAATGGTCAATGCACCTATTTTGGTGATGGATGTCATAGTATCCCCTGTTGAGAGAATTTCATGCCGAAATTCAATCGGAGTTATTAACTGCAACGCTTTCTGTGAATAGGTGAAGGTACTTAGACCTCAAGTTTAAAATTATATAATATGGTTTATCAAGTTTTTATAGTAAATACATAGCACCGTATGGTAATTGAAAGTCAAAATTTTTCAAAATCTTTGGCGCCATTGATGGTGTTCGTGTACACGCCCAAATTTGTAGGAGGTATAAGGGGTCTTCTATGTCTTCTACTTTTAGTGATGTCGCCATACATAAATTTCTATACAATCACCTAAGTGTAGCACCGCCCCAGCTAAGAGTCCTATAAGTTGTTAAATTTTCAATATTTCTTAAAATATATAACGGGACTAGATGATTATTACTATGTAAAAAAATAATGCCTCCACACAAAATAAGAATGAAACATTGTGGATGTTACATGCATTGAATTTTGGTTGTATCATCATGTAAAGGATTTGAATTCATAAAACGTAATATTGACGTTATATTTTACTAAAATTGATTTGACCACTATCTGTAGGTGTAAAACCAAGTAAATACTCATACCTTTGCATGTGTTCAGCATTATCTAATGGTATATAAATACCCAAGACCATCAAACCCTTGATTGGTAAACCAAGTAAAATATCAACATCTTCTACTATTACCATTATTTCACCGAACGAAAGGTGAAACTTATGCGTCTCTGGACGCCACCTTTCTACCAATGCCTTGATTAAAGCACGATTAATGCAATGCGATTTACATCTAAGCACCCCACCAAATCTAGCAATGATAACATAGTGTATAACGTTATCCGTAATTTGAAGATTGTTTCTAACACGACAAAAACCTTGATCACCACATCATGTGTGCAACGTTGATTCATTGCTCAAATTTGAATTTTTAAACAAACTTCTAGCTTGATGTTCTGCTTCTAAATACAACAGATCATTATTAATCGGACCAGGGTTTATGTTAAAGTTCATTTTGCAAAAAAAGGAGTAGATGATGGTGGTGTTTGGGTGTTAAAATAAAAGATATATTTTTTTTTCTTGAAATAAAAGTTACGTAGGATTATAATGATTTGAAATATATATATATATATATATATATATATATATGTATGTA